>BOPN01002097.1:10000-12500 GCA_017312705.2 Penaeus japonicus | reverse complement strand
ATCACATAAGCCATGAAAGTACCTAAGTGAAACAAGTGGCTTATGCAGATGACCTGGCAGGTGCGGGAAAGATATCAAACCTAAGGAAATGGTGGGATCTGTTACAACACCAAGGACCACCGCAAGGATACTTCCCAAATGCCCGGAAATCTGTATTAATAGTAAAGCCAGAGAGAATTGAACAAGCAAAAGAATGTTTCAAAAACTTGGATATTCATATCAATGCATGTGGAGAGAAGTATCTTGGAGCAGTCCTAGGAACAAAAGAAGCACAGGAAACTTTTGTGAAATCCAGAGTGGAAGAGTGGATAGAGGAGATAAAACGGTTAGCCGATATTGCAAAACATGAACCACATGCTGCCTATACCGCATTCACCTTTGGCATTAAACATAAGTGGAAATTTCTGATGAGAACAGTACCAAACATAGGACACCTCCTACAACCCATAGAAGACACCATCAAGAGGGATTTTATACCAGCCCTATCAGGTGGGTGTAACCCTACAAACCTAGAGAGAGCCATCCTAGAACTGCCACCGAGAATGGGAGGCATGGGAATAACCAACCCATGCAAAATATCAGACACTGAGCACCAAAATTCCATAAAACTAACAGGTTATCTGACGCAGCACATAGTGAGCCAGAACAACCAAGCAGAACAGAATAAAATAATATCAGAAATAACACACACAAAAAAGGGAAGATAACCAATAAGCAGAACTACAGAATATCTTATTGCAATTGCCAGGGGACCATCAGAGGGGAATGCAGATGGCACAGGAAGTAGGGGCATCCAATTGGCTCACTACACTACCTATTAAAGCCAAGGGCTTTAACTTAAACAAGCAGGAATTTTTCGATGCTTTGACTCTAAGATATAGGTGACATATGGATGGACTACCACAAACCTATTCGTGTGGCTCCCCTTTCAACACAATCCACGCAGTGATTTGTAAGACAGGAGGCTTTATTGTCATACGACATGACGAAGTCAGAGGCCTCACTGACCAAATGCTCAGGGAAGTCTGCCATGACGTGAGAGTGGAACCAGAACTCCTGCCGACTGAAGGAAGGCATTTCACCCTGAGGTCAGTAAACACCGCAGAAGATGCTCGCCTAGACATCAGCGCGGGAGGATTTTGGGCTCGAGGCCAGAGAGCATTCTTTGATGTAAGGATTTTTAAACCTTATGGCACAAAGTAATAAGGGCCAAGATCTACATGTTGCCCATGGAAGGCATGAAAATGATAAGATCCGTGAATATGGAGAGGGGGTAGAAGAAGTAGAACAAGGAACGTTCACGCCCCTTGTATTTACTACCACAGGAGGAATGGCACCGAGGGCAAAGGCATTTTACGCTATCCTGGCGCAGCAACTAGCCGACAAAAAACAGCAAGCAAGAAGCTGTGTCACTGCGTGGATGAGATGTCGCCTCTCATTCTCCCTCCTGAGATCCTCTCTCCTCTGCCTCCGTGGGACACGAACCAAGCCGCCATTCTACACCAGCGTGAGAGACACCGACTTCGAGGAGACAGCAGAAGAAAGTAGAATAAGGGAAAATATATAATGATATGTATATATCTGTAGTGTATTTTTTAAAATAAAGGAATAAATAATGGTGGATGATAGCCACAGCCATTGGCGAGGTCGGGGCCAATGGACTATTGTGAACGGTAAAATATATACGCCTTCACAACACAGTTTCTTTGGAATGGAGGCTGGCTTTAAGGCAGAAAAAAAGATATAGGAACCCAGGGCTTGCTAATGTAAACAATGGAAAAATGAGACGCTGCTGGTATTCTTTTAATCTGTTCTTGATAATGATTAAACGTTCTATATACTTGGAGCTTTTGTTACTGTAACTAATTGAATTTCAGTGTGGAACAAGAATATTTATTCGTGTTTTTTTAAATGTCCATACTAAAGATATCCATTTGACTTTTGTTGAAAGGCCGAGAAACATATTTGAAGACGGGAGTATAAGAAGTACTGGAAATGTTGCCTTCGTGTCTGGGGCTTCTTCTTATCTGACCTAGTTTGACCTTCCCGCCGCGCATATGTCAGTTTCAATACACTCAAACAGAAACGCAAAATGACGTCCATAAGACTATTTATAAATAATTTACAATCTGAATTTTGATTCTCCCATCCTAAGACACTGTCTAGTTGATTTAATATGCAGAGTCGCATCAGCCATGGGCCGTAATTACGTTTTAATTTTTTGTGGCTTCTCTTGTCACAGATAAATTCTCTCATCCTCTCCCCCCCCTCTCTCTCTCTCTCCCTCTCCCTCTCTCCCTCTCTCTTGCGAACAGTTGTAGGGTCATCTCATGCCTGTTCAGCATTGTTCTTCTCCTTACATCTACTGTCAGCAACACGCACCTTGACTGAGTCTTTCTTCAAACACTTCACTACATTCCTGTCACAGTTTTACCATCTCGTGACCACGTATAACCCTCTATTCGAGCCGCCGTATGACCTGCTGTGACCTGTGCCCCTA
>BOPN01002096.1:231453-234219 GCA_017312705.2 Penaeus japonicus | reverse complement strand
ATATATATATGTAGACACACATATATATAGATAGATAGATAGAGAAAAAGACAGATATAGATATACATTTATTTATGAATATATATGTATATATATGTATATATATATATATAATATATATATATATTTATATATATATATATATATATATACATTTATATATATGATTATGAACTTATGCACATACAATGTAAGGTCCCTGAGAACAGAATCTGATCTCTTGACACTGCTTGAGGAACTTTCATTTATTAATTGGGAGATTGTAGGGCTTTCTGAAGTTAGGAGTCTAGGCGAAGAGCAGAAATTACTAAATGATGGACACTTATTATATTGGCAAGGTAAACCCTTAGATAACTAATAAGAATCATGAGTAGGTTTCTTAGTTCACAAGCGACTCGAAAATAATATTAGGGAATTCTACAGTGTGAGCGAAAGATTAGGTTCGGTAATGCTGAAACTAAACAACAGATATAGCCTAAAAATTATCCAAGTGTACGCTCCTACCAGCAGTTATAGTGACGAGGAGATAGAGAGTTTCTATGAAGATGTGCAAGCAGCTACCGATAGAGCAAAAAAAAACATTTTACCGTGATTATGGGGGACTTTAATGGAATAGGCACCAGAAATGAGAGAGGACAAAGGCTGATAGAATTCGCTGAAGCTCGATCCCTTAAAATTATGAAAACAGACCCGGGAGGAAATGGACATGGAAATCACCATCCGACATTAAAAACGAAATTGATGGCTTCATAATCACCAATAGGCGCGACATTGTACAAGACGTAACCGTTATTAATAAAGTAAAAGTCGGTAGCGACCATAGACTGGTCAGAAGTAGAGTAAAGTTACAGCTAAGAATGGAATGAAATAAGCTAATACAAAAGCCTCTCGTTAATCTAATGAACATTAAGAGTAGGGCGACGGAAGTCAGGATCAACATCCGAAACAAATACTCAGCTCTCGAAGATCTTGACATAGACCAAATGAACGACCAATTCAGTGAGATAATAGGGAAAAAACAAATTTATGCAGTAAAGGAACCCAACGGAGAGGTGACATACAATAAAAATGAAATTATCAAAGTAATAGAAGACTTCTATCGCGACTTATACCACTCAAACGATCAACCACATACGGAGACAAACACAGCAATTGGAGACGTTACAAACATCACGGTAGATGAAGTAAATAGAGCACTAAAAAGCATGAAAAGAGGAAAAACACCAGGAGAAGACGGCATTAGTGTAGATCTACCCCAAGATACAGGAGAGATCAAAAGTAAATAAACTGGCTGTCTGCAACAGATGTCTAAAGTGTCAGTAAAACTCCTGGGAAGGCCTGAAAACGCAATAATAATTTTACACAAAAAGGAGACACAAAGACTTAGTAAATTACCGACCTATAAGCCTTTCAGTAATCCGGTAAATTGTTCAGAAAAATCATCACAGCCCGTATCACCGACACATTAGATTCAAAACAACCCAGGGAACAGGCAGGATCGCAGTAGCGGATTCTCAATTACAGACCATATCCACACACTAGCTCAAATAAGGAGAAACAAACGAATATAGGAAGCCCCTGGTATATGACATTCGTAGATTATGAAAAGGCATTCGATTCGGTACAGATATCTGCAATACTAGATGCAATTCGTAAACAAGGAGTAGAGGAAATATACTGCAGATTATTAGAGCATATATATAGAGATGGTACAGCGACCATCAAAATCCACGCAGAAACTAATAAAATACCAATAAAAAAGGTTGTTAGGCAGGGCGACACCATCTCACCGAAGCTGTTTACAGCTTGCTTGGAGGAAGTATTCAAGAAGTTAGATTGGAAGGAGAGAGGGATTAAAATAGGGAATAAGCACTTAAGTAATCTAAGATTTGCAGATGATATTGTTCTTTTCGGCGAGTCAGCAGATGAATTACAACAATTAATGAGCGATTCAAATAGGGAAAGTCTGAAGATTGGCCTTAAAATGAGCATGAAAAAGACTAAAGTCATGTTCAACAGTCGAACCCCAGTTAAGCAAATACTACAAATACAAGGCGAGGTACTAGAAGCAGTGAACGAGTATGTATATCTAGGGCAACTCATACAGTCGAGTACATCCTGCGAAGCCGAAATAAAACGGCGAATCAGGCTAGGTTGGAGTGCCTTCCGTACACATAGTAATATATTACGAGGTCGTCTGCCACTATGTCTAAAGAAAAAGATTTTTGACTAATGCGTCCTCCCCGTCATGACATATGGATCAGAGACATGGACTACGACTAAGGCACTCGAGAGGAAATTAGTAAGCGCATAAAGAGGAATGGAAAGGCTTAGGAGTTAGCTTAAGAGACAAGAAAAAGGCTACATGGATCAGGCAACAAACAAAAGTAGAGGATATACTCAAGAGCGTCAAGAAGAAAAAGTGGCAGTGGGCTGGACATATATATCGGAGACAGGACAACAAGTGGACAAAGAAAACAACAGAATGGGTAATACACGACACAGAGACTCAGGGCAAGACCAATGACTAGATGGCGGGATGAAATAGCGAACTTCGCAGGAGTAAACTGGAATCAGAGGACACAAGACCGGAATGACTGGAAAAGATTGAGAGAGGCCTACGTCCTGCAGTGGAATGATACAGGCTGATGATGATGATGATGATGATATATATATATATATACATGTTCATATATGTAGATAGATAAACAGATAAATAGATGTAATATATACGTATATGTTTGTATGTATATATTCATGTTTATA
>BOPN01002096.1:193953-196453 GCA_017312705.2 Penaeus japonicus | reverse complement strand
AATTGCTGTGTTTGTCTCCGTATGTGGTTGATCGTTTGAGTGGTATAAGTCGCGATAAAAGTCCTCTATTACTT
The DNA here is from genome assembly GCA_017312705.2 of Penaeus japonicus. NCBI lineage: Eukaryota > Metazoa > Arthropoda > Malacostraca > Decapoda > Penaeidae > Penaeus > Penaeus japonicus. Next base: position 196,379 of record BOPN01002096.1, on the reverse strand, counting down.
TGATAATTTCATTTTTATTGTATGCCACCTCTCCGTTGGGTTCCTTTACTGCATACATTTGGCTTTTCCCTATTCCGGGCCTCCTCTTTGTTGCCTTAAGGCTGGTGCCGGCAAGCAGAGCTTCGTTTATTTTTAGTATGTTAAATTTGCGTACATCCTCTTTTTTCTTCTTGTTTATCGTCTTAGTCAGCTCTGTTAATTCTATCTTGTCTCTGATTGATGTTATTTTCATGTCCCTACGCTGTTTCATAAGCTCTTTTGTCTCCACCGAAAGCTTACTGAACTTTTCTTGTTCGTCTTTACCCCCTATTTCAAGTGTAGCTTCCGTTAATATATCACTGAATTGGTCGTTCATTTGGTCTATGTCAAGATCTTCTTCGAGAGCTGAGTATTTTTTTCGGATGTTGATACTGAATTCCGTCGCCCTATTCATATGTATCTATCTATATATATGTGTGTGTGTGTGTGTGTGTGTACATATGTAAACAAATATTTATATATATACATACACATATATGTATATATACACGTGTGTGTGTATGTGTGCGTGTGTGTTTGCGTGTGCGTGTGCGTGTGCATGTGTGTGTGTGCGAGCGCTCGCTCGCGTGTGTGTGGTATATGTATGTATATATATTTATAGATACATATGTAGATACATATGAAGGAAATACACATGAACAAGTAAACATCTCCAAAGACAAATAAATCAACGAATTACTCAAGAAACAAATGAAATTAGTATCTCAAAAAAACAACAACAACAACACAGTGCTCACACCAACACCCAAAACCAAATAAACGTGACTAGTTCAAGGCAACACTCAATTCGAAAAAAAAAGAGAAAAAAAAATCACCACGTTACAGATGCGTACGTTCATAAAAACTGTTTTCCTTGCCATAGAGTATAGGCTTACATAAGGCTACGAGAACGGGTAGTGCTACTCTATGAGCCTTCAGTAGAGAGCGTATAGCTTGGAGAGAGAACGGCAGTGTATAGTGTGTGTGTTAGGGTGTGTATATGTGTGTTAGTGTGCGCAATGGGACTTCTTTTTTTTCCTGAAACGATGGAATAACTGTATTATTATACCTGTGCATCGGCATTGCAAGGAGTGTTAAAGTAACATGGTTTAAAAGGATAATACTGATACGAGGAGTTACATGAGCAAAGCAATGTTAGTTAGTCTAGATTCTTTACTCTGTGACCACGTACATTTAGGGTTTTATTTTTTATTTCTCCTATTTCGGCGCTAGTAAGACCGCTTTTACTTATAATATTGGTGATACCTAAAAAACAACAGCAAACAACAACAATGATGACAACAGTACTACACTATTTAGATAATTTCAAACGGATATAAGTGTTGCTTCGTTCCTATTGATATTGCAAAAACATCTTCGAATCATACGCGAATATGACTTATACAAATTTAGTTGAGGTCAATTAAACAGTTTCCAATGCAATAGATGAAGTGTTTGATTCCTCTTAGTGTATGCGCAGTAGTACTGAACCCGATGACTTTGTTTGTCCTTGAGTGTGCCGCTTCCCTTACTCGTATCTAAACCTGTTTATCTCCCTTTTAATGTATTTATGAATATAGTATGACGAATATGGAATATATATATGTCTTAAGCAACGTGAAGAAAATATAAATAATCTTCACATCCTCGAGAAAAGTTGATACACGAAATAAAACAAGAATAACAACCACGCCCAACGGTCCGAGTGTGACGTCACTGTGTCTGCCTTATGACATCACAGTCTCGAGATGCGCGACCGCGTTACCAGGCGAACTTACAGGACGTCTCGGTGGTACAGTGGTTAGAGCGCTGGCCTCACATTCTCGTGGTCGGCGGAGCGAACCCCGTCGAAGCTCGTGAGTTTGTACTGTCGCCTAGCGGTTACTGCTAGGATTGGGCACCACGGTGGGTAAGGACCAAGTCAGTCAAGGTCGAGTCAGTCAATACTCGTTGGTACACTCTCACGATGTCAATACGCTGACACAGGCGGGGTAGCCATAGTGCATATAAGCCCGGCGAAGCATCTGCTCTATAGATCTGGCTTATCCTTAGCGAACTTAAAGGCGCATACATAAGCTTGGCACGTGGTCGCTGGTCATACCACTTTGCACTATTTGACTAAAACTGTATTGGGTTTGCATTTGGTTTAGTAAAGAGTTCAGGATCGAGGTCTTTATAGTTTATATTTTTCAAAAGTGATATCTTCAACGTTAATTTTTCTTTCCTGGTTGGGTATTTAGGCATTTTGTTGAAATTATTGAGGTGGAAAAAGTTTTGTGATGAAATTGTCAGCTTTGTTTTTTGTTTTCTTCAGACCTCATCCCTATCAGCTGCAGACATGCCTCAAGATCAATTACGCCAAATGGAAACCGCCGTAAGTATATACACCTACAAAAATATACACTGCA
>BOPN01002096.1:178953-181453 GCA_017312705.2 Penaeus japonicus | reverse complement strand
CTTTACTAATTTTACGCTCTTGCACATAAAATTCCCATTAATTGGAGGCGATGTAAGCAAACAGCAGGAGGTAAAGATTATGTCTACGGCAGCCTTTGACTCGTGACGTCATCGGGAGGGTGATCAAGGAAGTATTTCAGGGTCGCGTAAGAGAGAAACATCTCTTAAATAAAGGTATTAAGGATTATTACCAGGAGGGCTTTTGTGCCAAACGAATACTTAGGCAGGTGATTTAGCGTTGTTTAGAAATGCGATGGGAGAAGGTGGAGAGGAAAGAGAGATAAAAGTCGAAGAGAGATAGATATGATAAACCGGTAATACGAGCTATACGGCGATAACCTGTCTGGCTTCACAACAAGACGCTGACTTACGACAGGGATTCGAACACTCTTCTTTCCTCTCAATAAATCGTCCGAAATTACTCATAAAACGTCGAATGCCATAAAGTCCATTAGCATAAATGTTCATGAGTATTTTATTTCATGTAATTCGCGTGGGAAACATGTGGATCCAGTTGAGAGAGCAAGACCCCCTGAATTTCTAAACAATGTCGGATCCTTCGTAAGTTGTGTTGTGGCGATCCCCTTTTGTTTTGCTCTCTCGATTATGTTTTTTTTTTTTTTTTCTTTTTTTTTGTAAAATTTCATGAAAAGAAATGTATTATATGAAGAAAAGTCTAAAGAGAATGACAGAGAGAGAGAGAGAGAGAGAGAGAAAGAGAGAACATCAATAATGAATGATGCCAATGATAAAGATATAATAATAATAATAATAATAATAATTATGATAAAGATAAGGACAAATAATGATGGTAATAAACATATAAAACAACCGATGAAAGTATTAGAAAATTATAAAAAGTATTCACTATTATAACACCCACTTATTAGAACCAAATATAGAAACCAATATATGAAAGTCTCCCCTCCCCATTATCCACAACAAGAAACACCCATTCCCATTTTTCCCCGATTACTCAACCGCTATTCAATTTGCTCATCATCCAATTACGTCTACAAATTCCCTCTGCCATTTTTTTCCGATTATCTATTCACACCTGTCTATCAACCAATTAGGAGGGCGTGGGTCGGGGGTGGGGTGAGGGGGAGGGGAAGGGTACACTGTCACGCTTTCTCCCTCTCTGTTTGGTTTACGTACACGCGGGTATACACATGTGAGTGAATGGGTGTATGGATGGGTATGGGTGTATGTGCGTTATCGAAATGTTTTCATACACGGAGTTATGCGTGGTTATATTTATATGGATACATACCTATGCAGTTATGCAAAGAAATACACAAACGTATAAGGAGGGACGCGTACACATGTACACACACACCCACACACACACACATATACACACAGACACACCGACACACACACACACATACACACACACACCGACACACACAAAAACACACACATAAACACAGCAGGATACAATTACTGTATATTAATTACACGAATTAAAAGTACTCAATACATCTCACTGACCTCCATCAGTCATTCCATCAATCTTTCTCCATCTCTATTTTCATGGCCTATTCGACCTTCTTCTCCCTCACCTTTCTCCCTCACTGGTTCTGCCTCTCTATTCCCTTTCAACACTGCTATTCTCCCTCTTTCCCTCCTCCCTCCCTCGTTTAAACTCCTTCTCCCTTGTTTTCCCTCCCTACTTCCCTCCCTCATAGACATTTAGGTCCTCATCTCCCTCCCTTTCTCCCTCACAGATATTCCCTCTCTTCCTCACTGAAAATATTTCTCCCTATTTTTTTTTTTTTTTTTTCTCACTCTCCTCCATTTCCATCGCCCTTCCTCTTCACTTATTGTCTGTAATCCTCCTTTCTCCATTCCCTCTTTCCTTTCTCAGAATCACTTTCTCCTTCTCCTTCCCTCCCTCCTTCTTTCCTCCCTCCCTCCCACCATCCCTTCTTTCCTTTCATCCCTTCCCCCCTCCCTCACTTCCCTCCCTTTCATCCCTTCCCTCCCTCCCTCACTTCCCTCCCTTTCTCCCTACCCTTCCTCTCCTTCAGACCCTCCTTGGCACTCCCTTCCCCTCCTGCACCCCCCCCCCCCTCCCCACCATCCCTCCGCACAGGCCAGCACATCCTCCATCAACTTCCTCTATTGGCACTCCCTTCTTGACTTGCAGTTCCGTTGGTAAACAAGACACACGATTATTGTTGGTGTAACCGACTTGTTTTCTTCTTCTTCTTCTTCTTTGGTGTTTTTCCATTGACATTATTCATATCTTACGTCTGTGTCGGTAGTAATAGGAATGAAAATGGATAAATTTATAGATGTATGTTGTAGAGATAGCTAGGTAGGTGGTATAGTTAAATAGATGGAGAGATAGACAGATAGATAGAAAGAGGGGTGGGGGGGTAGAGAGAGAGACAGAGAGATAAACATAGTGAGAGAGATAGAGAGAGAGAGAGCGAAAGAGAGAGAGAGAGATAAACAGATGGATAGATCGATAAACAGACAATAAATGAATAGA
>BOPN01002096.1:131453-133953 GCA_017312705.2 Penaeus japonicus | reverse complement strand
CGACAGACAGAGACAGACAGACAAACAAAGAGAAAGACACATGCAGGAATCAAGAAAGCGAGAAATTAAGAGAGAATACAAGCGAACGCGAGACACACACAGACTATAAAAAAGAAAGAAAGAAAAGAAGTAAACAAAAATTTGAAAGACAATAAAAAAAGGAGACAACAAAAAGAAAAGCGAATCTGAAAGATAGAAATGAGGGAATACAAAATAAAAATTAAAAAACAGTGAAAGAATCAATTTTTAACGTCATTTGTAATATCATTTTGATTGGGTGTTTCATGAATATTATTGTTATTGATTTTATTATCATTTTGATTATTGTTATTTTCAATATGAGCATTGTTATCATTATTATTATCATAACTATCATTATCATTATCTTTATAACTGATATCACCATTAGCATTGTTATCCTCGTTATCATAATCATTGTTGTTATTCCTATCATTATCATTATTATCACTTTCATCATTACTATAATTACCATCATCATCACCATTATGAACATCACTGATATTACCATCATTACTATCATCATCATAATTATCATTACATCATCTACCACCGTGTGTTATTAACATCATGATACCTACACAGAACCTCTTCATTAAGATATCTTTTCTCAACAGCTGAGAACAGAACATAATTATCGTTAGTTATGGTTCTTAATGCAATTGAAGACCCACACAAACCACACAACAGAGTATTCAATTGATGTTACCTATTAAAGCGTGGAGGATGCTCCGACCTTTTGAGAGTGTGTCTTAATGCATGCTGCTGTACGTGATGCTGTTAAGTGCATTTGCAACCTGCTAAAGGAGCTGTTGGGTGGCTACGACCTTATCGTGACCTTAGAATGACCTTACTTAGGATTTAAATGGCAGACGTAGAAGGACTCACTATACTGCTTGGCTCGCTATGGTTACGGGTCGCCATACCTCATCATAGAGTATCAGAAGGTCACTATAGAGTCAATTAGACAGCTCTCCTATGGGTGTAAGGTCAGCGTGGGGTCATCCTTATATATGGGCCGTCATTGTCATGCAATAATAAGCGAAGCCTTTTAATTCAGCGAAACACAATGAAAACATCAGCAATTATGTCTTTACGATGAGACAGCGTGGCAAAAGGATTCGTTCTCGTCAAGATATAAAAAAAAATATATATATATATGTATATATATATATATAAATAAAGAAATTGAAATGAAGAGACACAACACTCTGATATATGAATGAAATACAGTCAAATTATAATCGAACTTGAAAATAAACTTGTTACTGTCATTTTGATACGATTTTGATTGAAGGACATCAAGAGGAGAAAATTAATCATAAACACAATCACTGTAACAATGAAAATTAAAACATTAATAAGCAAAATATCGACCATAAGAATAATAAGAATAGGAATAAGAATAAGAATGATGATAATTCATAACGATGATAATAATTGTACTAATACTGATGATAATCATAATAACTATGATAATGATATTGATGATAATAGGGATGAACAATAGTGATAATAACAATGATAAGAATAATGACAATAATAATGAGGACAGTAATAATGATAACGATACTAACAAGAAAAAAATAACATGAATCAAAAGTGTGTGTGTGTGATAATCAGAGAACAATAATTACGGTCTATGCTTCATCCTTAGGCCTATAAATAATGACACATAATAGGCGTATCTAACCCTTTGACACCCAGGACGATTGATGCTAAATGGAGAGAGAGCGCTTCAAGCCTCTCATCTCGAAGCAGGATCTTGACACATCCGGTTTAAGATAAAAAAAAAAAGAAAAAAAAAAGAAAAGACATGACTGGTGTCTGTGAATCATGGATTGGGTGTGGGAGCGGGGGAGGTGGGGAGAGGGGAGGTAGAGGGAAGGGGGGAGTGGGGAGGTGGAGGGGAGGGAGGTGGAGGGGAGGGGAGGGGGAGGGTGGATATCGTATGCAGGGGAGAGGGGGGGTGGATCGGTGTGGGAGGGGAGGGAAAGTAAGGGGGGAGAAAGATGGGGTTGGGGGAGAGGGAGGGGGGACGGATAAGTGTAAGGGAGAATAAAGGATGAATATGGGGCTGTGGAGAGAGGAGGGTAGGGGGTGAGGAGGAGGGGGGGGGAGATGAGAGGGGAATTAAGTGCTTATAGCCTCTTTTTCTCGTCCTTATCTTCACCCTTCCCCATTCTCAAAAGGGAGGATATAGGGTGAAAAAAAGAGGAGAGAAGGGAATTCCTATCTTCACCTCCCCTTCTCCCTTCTCCCTCCCTCCCTCCCTCCTCCTCCCCACACATCAAAATAACGTTTACTCGAGAAGATGAAAAGGGAAGGGAACCTGCACCATCTCATAACCCCCCCTCCCCCTCCCCCTTCCGCTTCACTTACCTTCCCCCCTTATCCCTTCCCTTAACTTTCCTCCCCCCCCCCCCTTCCGTTCCGTACCTCCCCTCCTTCCTCCCCCTTCCCTTACCTCTCCCTCCACCCC
>BOPN01002096.1:91453-98953 GCA_017312705.2 Penaeus japonicus | reverse complement strand
CATATAATCAATCAATTAGTCAACCACAGTGTTTAAATTATAATCGGTTATAATTCTGATACTATTAGTCGGTATCTTTATCATTATGATTAGCATTTTTAAACATTTTAAACGTTCTTCTTTAACGCATATATTCTTCTTTTCTATTTAGCCCAGCGGTCTTTAACCTTTTTTCGAAGCGCCGAACTTAAACGAAACTCAAATCAGACTTAACTAACCCCTAAAATAGAACAAACATCTTTGATTCATCGAAAAATTAAACAAATTGAATCAAAATTCAGGAGAGTATCTGACAAGCGTGCGCAAGATTATCAAAAGCAGAAATTCTAGAAAGAGTTGTCTATTGTCAGCTGGAGTAGGTTATTAAAGAAAAAAATATTTATATAGTTATGATAAATAGAATCCTATCTTACTGTGGCGTTTCTAGTATATATGACTAAATAGAGACAACAAATTAAATTGACATTGCAATGCATTTTGAAAGATCTCCGTTGAACCCCTACGACAGGTTCACCAAACCCCTGGTATTTGATTTGGACAAATGTTAAGAACCACTTCTTTAAACCTTCCTTCTATTTAATCTTCCTCTTTCTATCTCTCTCCTTCTTTCATTATCTCTTTCTCTCTCTCTCTATCTATCTATCTATCTGTCTATCTATCTATCTATCTATCTCTCTTTCTCTCACTCTTTATCCACACATTTAACAGACCTCATTCAGATATTTCTGGTTTAGTGTCGGGAGTCGAACGCTTATGGACTCAATAGAATCATCCTTTACTCGGGCTCTTCTCTCTTCATTCTCTATTCCTCTCTTCTCCTCTTCCTTCCCTCCTCTGTACCTCTCCATTCTCTATTCTCCCTTCTATCCTATCCCTCCCCTCCCCTATCCTTTTCTACTCTACTGCTCCCCCGCCTCCGCTCTCCTTGTAACCGTACTTCCATCCCCACTACTATCTCACTCTTTCCCCAACCCTTTTTTTTTCTTTCTTTCTTTCTCTCTCTCTCTCTCTCTCTCTCTCTCTCTCTCTCTCTCTCTCTCTCTCTCTCTCTCTCTCTCTCTCTCTCTCTCTCTCTCTCTCTCTCTCTCTCTCTCTCTCTCTCTCTCTCTCTCTTTCTCTCTCTCTCTCTCTCTCTCTCTCTCTCTCTCTCTCTCTCTCTCACACACACACACACACGTACACACACACACACACACACACACACACACTCTCTCTCTCTCTCTCTCTCTCTCTCTCTCTCTCTCTCTCTCTCTCTCTCTCTCTCTCTCTCTCTCTCTCTCTCTCAAACACACACACACACAGACGCACAGATACTCTCTCTCTCTCTGTCTCTTTATCTCTCTCTCTCTCTCTCTTTCTCTCTCTCTCTCTCTCTCTCTCTCTCTCTCTCTCTCTCTCTCTCTCTCTCTCTCTCTCTCTCTCTCTCTCTCTCTCTCTCTCTCTCTCTTTATTCATCCATTGTCTCACTCCTTCCTTCCTTATCTTGCCCTTCCCTCCTTCCTTCTTCACACTCTGTACCCCCCCCCCCCTTTCCCCTTTCGCCTCATCTCCACCTCATGAAAAAAACAAAAACATCCGACTCATCGCATACCTAACCCGCATCTTATGAGGTTAACCCACTCACCTCCCCCCTTCTCTCCCCCACCTCCCTACCCCTTAACCCCTTGCCATATTGAACCCTTCTTTCGTTACTCTAAATTCCTTTTCTTTCTCTTCTTGTTCTTTCTCTCTTTCTTTTTTACTCTCTTTCAGTCTTTCCTCTCTCTTCTTGTTCTCTCTCCTTTCCCTCCTCCTCCTTTTTTTCTCTTTTTTCTTCTTCCTTTTCATCCTCCTCATCTTCTTTCTTCTTGTATCGTCTTCGTCTTATTCTTCTCCTTCTATTTCCTCTCCTTCCTGTTCTTCTTCCGTTCCTCCCTCTCTTCTTCTGTCCCATTCCTCTTCCTCCATTTTTCTCCCTCCAACCATCTGCCCTTCCTCTTTCCTCCGTCCCATCCTCCATCTCTCCCTTTTCTCCCCTTCCTCTCCTTCCATCTTCCCTTTTTCTTCTTTCATCTCCCCTTCTTCTTCCTCCATCTCCCCATCCTCTCCCTCCCCTCCCCTCCTTCCTTCTCTCCTGTTCCTCCCTCTCTACCCTTCCCTACCTCCCTTCCTCCTTCCCTCTCCCTCTTCTTCCCGTTCCTCCCTCTCTTCCTATCACCCTCCTTTCCCTTACCTCCCTCCGTCCTTCTTTTTTATCCCTCCCTCCCCTCCCCATTCCTTCTTCTCTCCCTCCATCTCTCCCCTCCCTCAACCCCTTTCCCCCTTCGCTTCCTCCCTCCTTCTCTTGCTTTTCTCCCTTCCTCCCTCCCACAACCCTCTCCTCCCCTCCCTTCCCCTCCCCTCCCTCTCCTCTCCCCTCCCCCTCCCCTCCGCTCTCCCATCTCCATCCCCTCTCCTCACTTCACCTCCCTCTCCCCTCCCCTTCCCTCCCCTCACCTCCCTCTCCTCCCCTCCCCCTTCCTCCTCTCCCTTCCCCTCCCCTTCCCTTCCCCCGCCCATGTAGAGTGTTTGAAGACGAGCGCCATTGTTGTGCGTCGGAAGTCTGTGTTGTCATTAAGTGGTGTTGGTTTATGGTGATATTCCTCGCTTTTGCACTTTCGTTTTTCTTTTTTTTTCATGCGGAGGAGGGGGGGATAAGTACGTAGGGAGGGGAGGGGTAGGGGGAAATTAGGTAGATGGGGAAGCGGGGTAGGGGGAGGGCGGAGGTTAGGTTAGGTTAGGGGGGAGTTAGGTAGGGTAGGGGAGGAAGAGGTAAGGTTAGGAAGTGGGGGAAGCAGGTTAAGGGGGGAGGGAGAGGAAGAGGAGGTTAATAAGGGGAGTAGGGTGGGGGGGGTTAGGGAGAGGAGGTGAGTAAAGCCTCGGGCTAATTTTTTTCACTTTTTTCTTCTTCTTTTTGTGTCGGTTATGTCAAGTGTTTGAATTTATCTTGTGGGAAATGACGTGGTAATGGTGTTGTTGTTTTTTTTTTTTTTTTTTTTTTTGTATGGGCGGGGGAAGGGCGTTGAAATTTTCGATTTAGGTTATTTTATGCGTGGGCAGAGGACGATAACATGGCGTAGAATTCATTGAACATATTTATGCGTTTGAGGATTCACTTCTAGAATTCTTTATCGGTGTTTTAATCTCTCTTTCGTTCTCTCTTTCTTTCTTTTGTTCTTTATCCCTCTTTCTCTCTCTCTCTCTCTCTATCTATCTATCTATCTCTACCTATTTATTTATCTCCCTTTATCTTTCTCTCTATATACATCTATCTATCTATCTCTATTTATCTTTCTATCTCCCTTTATCTCTCTCTCTCTCTCTCTCTCTCTCTCTCTCTCTCTCTCTCTCTCTCTCTCTCCTCTCTTCCTTCCTTCCTCCCTCCCTCCTTCCCTCCCCCTTCCACTCTAAATAAAATTAACCTCGCTATCTCTCAGCGTAGCATTTTACTTCATGATTTCGTGATTCCATCAATGAAGCTTTCTGTCAGGATGACGCGATATTTAAGGAGTAATTACATGTTGCAATTATCAAAGCGACCGCAAGCCTAGACGAAAATGATAAAGAGATAGAGAGAGAGAGAGAGAGGATGGGGAAGGGGAGGATAAGGAGAGAAGAGAGAGGTTCGGGTGGGGGGGGGGTAAAGGAAGGGGGAGATAGAGTCTCTTCACACTATTTTCAAACGCACTCTTTAATGCGTTGGGAAACGTCATTGCGAAGTAATAAGTTCCCTTTTCTTTTTTTTGTCGTCGAAGGTAAATCAAAGAAGGAAGGAAGGAGGTTAAAAAATAGGGAAGAAAATAAAGAGGAAATTTAGTAATTCTTCACTCTCACCAGATAACGTTAACGAAAATTTGCACGGTATATATCGTGCTGTTCCTGTCTTGTATGGGAACAGGAACAGCACCTCGACGGGTTTAACCTTTTAAGCCAGCGGTCTCTGACGAGCGAGCGGCAGTCGTGCCAACCTCATAAAAATGGCGGGAAAAGTCGGGTTCGGGCCGCACTAGGATCGAATTCTCCTTCCAATTCTTACTCCTCTCCTTGTGCGGCTCTTGATCTCCCTGACCCTGCTGGCACATACGGACGTGGGTGACCTTCCTAGACTTCTATAGCCGGTCTTTTTTTTTCTCTCTCTCTCTCCCTCTCTTTTTTTCGACATGTCTTTCTTCGCCCGCTAGAGTGTATCCACTTTCCTCTGCCTGTGATGCGCCGGGTTGTAAACGTTTCTCGTGCGCTTTTTTTCTGGTTGTAACTTTGGCGTTCCTTTTTTTCTTCTTTGACCTCCTCATTAACTTCTCTTCTTTAATCTCTTCATCTTCACAGTTTTCTTTTATTCTCCACCTATTCTTTCTCCACCTCCTCTTCCTCTTTGTCTTCTTTATTTTCTCCTCCATCACATCCTCCACCTGCACTTCCTCCTCCTCCTCTACCACCATCCTCCCCCTCCTCTTCCTCCACCAACATCCTCCTCTTCTTCCACCATCATCTCCACCTCTTCCTCCTCCTTCTCTACCTCCTCTTCCTACTCCTCTTCTTTCTCTCCCCCTTCCCCACCACCACCACCACCCCCTCTTCCTCCTCCTTCACCTCTTTTTCTTCTTCTTCTTCCTCCCCCTCCTCCTCCTCCTCCTCCTCCTCCTCCTCCTCCTCCTTCCCATCACCTCCTCCTCCTCCTCCTCCTCCTCCTCCTCCTCCTCCTCCTCCTTCCCATCACCTCCTCCCTCTCCGTAACCTCTTTCCACGAGTACTCTCCTCTCCCTTTCTCCTCTCACGTCAAAATTCACGCAAGAAAATTCAAACTTCCTGCTCTCTTATCTCAGCGCGTGTCCCTGAGGCATACGTGACTCGTGATCATTTTCTGGATTTGATTTTTTTTCTTTTTTCTTTTTTTTGGGGGTAAAAAAGGGTTGTCTAGCCACGACCATACGGTAATTATCACGTATTTGAAGTCCGGTGGATAGAGAGAGAGAGAGAGAGAGAGAGAACGAGTGAGTGTATGTGAGATATATGCTGTGCTTGTGTGTGTGTGTGTGTGTGTGTGTGTGTGTGTGTGTGTGTGTGTGTGTGTGTGTGTGTGTGCGATCTACGACTGCATCTATATATACATGAATATGTGTATATATATGTATGTATGTATATATATACACATTGTATATATATATATATATATATATATATATATATATATATATATATATGAAACAACACATTTCAGTAAAAAATCGTGTACTTATCTATCCTTTCATTTAACACAATTTATCAATAAAATCCAGTTTTTCGTCGTTGAAGAGCGAGCAATGTGTAAAAGGAAAATTACCTCTATGAATGTATATGATGTACTTTATGAAACGGCAGTATGAATGATACATACTTGGAAAGTGCGAGGATGTATATATCATATGTCGTCCACTAATATATATACACACACACACACACACGGGCGCACACACACACACACACACACACACACACACACACACAAGCACAGCATATATCTCACATACACTCACTCGTTCTCTCTCTCTCTCTCTCTCTCTCTCTCTCTCTCTCTCTCTCTCTCTATCCACCGGACTACAAATACGTGATAATTACCGTATGGTCGTGTCTAGACAAATGTCACCCCAGGTTATGTATACATATGTACACATATGCTTAGTCTAGGGTGACATTTTTGAGTATATCGTAATACGACTTTACATTAATAACCCAAACAGTAGCTTCGCAAACATTGCATCCATAATACATCACGTAAGGTACACGTGACTGGCGCCCCGCAGACGGTAAGCTACATCCCCGCCCACGGCCTCACACTCACGCCCTTAAATCAGTGCCAGGAATGCGTCATTATCACGTTCACCCTCACCTTTCATCTTCCTCACTTCCTTCCTCTTTTCTCCCCCCCCCCCCTCCATTTCCCATGATTCTTCCCTTTTCTTGTATTTTCTCTTTTCCTACGTTCATCCTTTCCCACTGCTTCCTCTCTGTTTGTTTGTTTTTGTTTTTTTTTCTTTACCTCCTTTCTCTATCCCCCATTCCTCTTTCCCTCATTCTGTTCTTCCCTCCTTCTCTCCCTCACCTTCCCTTTCCCTTCACTACACCCCCGCGCCACTCTCTTTCTACCACCCCTCGCCCCCCCTCCTCTCTCTCTCTCTCTCTCTCTCTCTCTCTCTCTCTCTCTCTCTCTCTCTCTCTCTCTCTCTCTCTCTCTCTCTCTCTCTCTCTCTCTCTCTCTCTCTCCCTCCGCCATAAGCTCATTTCCCGCCATTACAAGACACAAACGCCATTTTCCTTGAAGTGTCGCTCTTTGGCAATTCTATCCACGAAGTTGAAACCTTTTCTTGCAAGTCATATCCGTTGCTTCTTCGGTGACGGCAAGGGAAAAAAAGAAAATATGAAGAGAGAGAGAGAGAGAGAAAGAGAGAGAGAGAGAGAAGAAGAAGCAGAGGGCGGAGTAGAATTAAGAATAAGAATACTGGAATGCATCTTCCGTCACCCTGAACCGTTATCGTGGGATCAGTGGGGTTACGAGTCAAACCTTTTATGTCGTCTATACTGAAATTTGTAGGGTTTTTTTTTTATATAATGATTCCTGATAAAATTATATCCTTTTAACGAGGTCAGATCGATGAACTACTGACTGTGGGTGATAGTTATTGGTTATTAATGGTTAGGTCATTAGGTTAAATGGAGCATTTTGATTCGAACTCGATTTATTCCCATAAGATCATAAAAGCGAAAGTCCCGACATGACATGAATTGATTGTCAAATTGCAACAATTACTGTAGCAGTTTCTGAGAAATATTCGTTTCTACATAATCAAAAAATTATATATGAACTTCAGCTGTCAAGCAATTTGGAAAATGTGCTGAAACACGCCATTACAATGATTATAAAACTTTATGAAATTATAGAATTCATATGAACTGACATTACGAAATATAAGACTCATATTGAATGTTAAAATTCTCCAAGAAATGAATAGATATTACCGAACATGAATACGAAAATGAAATGAACCACAGTTAGATCAGATGAATTTGAAAAAAAGAAAAAAAAAAGAAGAACCATTTGAGACATTATAAAACCCTGAAATGAATCATTGTTCCTTAACCTAATTCTAGTAATGAGACCCTTAGTTCCCTTGTAACTCATTTGGCACACGATGCACCCATGTTATCTCATCATTGTGTGCAATCTCAGAGGACATAACAATAGGTTGCAGATCAAGAGACGTGCAATTGTGTATCTAAAGAAGAAAGGGGAAGTCTTAGAGTGTTTTTTTTTTTTTTTTTTTTTTTTTTTTTTTGTCTTTTCTTCATATTTCTTTATCATCATTGGTTTTCTTTTCCCCATTGATCTTTTGATTGGGCTCTGTAATTTTCTTACCGAATAAAGAACGGCATACATCCAAAGGTGATTACCGATAAAGAAAAGATATTGTAAATGGTAAAAAACGGTAAAAAAAAGGCAATACATCG
>BOPN01002096.1:66453-68953 GCA_017312705.2 Penaeus japonicus | reverse complement strand
AGAAGTAGAATTGAATAAAGTTATCAAAAAGCAGAATAGGAAAAGGATAGGATGGAAAATGGAGGAAGAAGAAAATATCCGGGATTTCTTTTTTTAAGAAGAGGGAGATTGGAAGCAGAGAAGGAGGAAAACAAGGAAGATTAAGAAATAAACATTACATGGAACTGAATTCGTTGAAAGAGGTGAGGGTGGTGGGTGAGGCGAGGAGAGAAGGAGGAGGAGAAGGAAGGGAGTGAGAAAGAAACGAAGAAGAAGCTTGGATGAAGGCTAGTAGAAAAATTATGAATGGGACTTGAGTAATTCCAAAGTAGAATCGAAGAGTTGATTCCAATATCTCGGAAATTCATTCACCCTTTTCTACATTTTTCAAAACATTCAGAAATTCTTGGATTGATCAAATGCGTTCATGATGAGGATGCGTGACGAACAAGAGGAAGGGAGAACCTAAAAAAAAAGGAATAAAGCAAAGAGACAGAGCAAATAAGAAGATAGATGAGAGAAAAGACGAAGTAGATATCAAATAGGTTAAAAATAGGTCCATGGCGTCGAGGCGTGGCGAATAGGAAGAGAGAGAAGGAGAAATAGAATATGGAAAGGAGGGAGAGCAAAATAGGGGAAGAAAAGAGGAAGGAGAAGAAAATATTTATCTGTGACTGAGCTTGTTCATACTGCCGGAAAGAAAAGGAGAGAGAGAGAGGGGGGGGAGAGTAAAAGACGGAGATAGAAAGAGAGAGAAGAAGGGATAGAAAGCAAACAAGAATAAGAATCGAGAAGGGAAAGAAGAGAAGAAGAGCGAGACAGAGACAAGGAGTAAGAAGAAAGAAAAAAAGAGGAAAATACAGTAGGAGAGGCAGAAGCAGAAGACAGAGAGAGAGAGAGAGAGAGAGAAAGAGAGAGAGAGAGAGAGACAGAGACAGAAACAGAGAGAGAGAGAGAGAGAGAGAGAGACAGAGACAGAAACAGAGAGAGAGAGAGAGAGAGAGAAAGAAAGAAAGATAGAAAGAGAGAGAGAGAAGAGGGAGCAAGAAGGTTGCGTGATGGAGAGTGGGGAGGTGAAACTATCAGCTGGGACTAGCTCAGTGTATATATATATAAACCTGACAGGCGTCCTCCAGCGAGATGCCTCCTGCACATCTCACTGCACAGATACGTGACAAGACACACTATCCCTTTCAGTGCGAGAATCATGGTCTTTTCTGCATGACTTTCGCTTCTTTTTTTCAGGCCATTTGCATGACCTTCGTTGTACTTTTTTGCTTTTGCTTTTCTTGTTCTTTTTTGTGTGTGGTTTATTTTTTTTATTGGTATTGATATCTTCATCTTGTTGTCTGTTTGAAGGTATTATTTTTGTATTTGATTTTTTTGTTTGTGTGTTTGTTTGTGTTTGTGTGTATGATTGTTTGTTTATGGTTGTGTGTGTGTGGGTGTGTGTCTGTATTTGTGCGTGTATGTATGTGTCTTTGTATGTGTATTAGTGTGTTTGTGCGTCTGTATTTGTGCGTGTATGTGTGTGTCTTTGTATGTGTATTAGTGTGTTTATGTGTCTGTATTTGTGCGTGTATGTGTGTGTTTTTGCGTGTGTATGTGTGTGTGTATTGTCACTATGTTGCCGTCCCTGTTGTCTCGAAACTTTTATGTGTCTGATATTACTGTCATGACTGTATGTGTCAAACAATCAAAGTCTAGATTCAGTGTTCAATCAAAATGGTCTATTATCCTTTTCTTTTTTTTTTCCTTTTCTTTTTTATTAAGTATGTTGTTATTGATTCCTGGAAAATCCCTACCGTGACTGTGCAACACGAAATTATAATATCATCGTTGCAATATCGAACGCCCACAATTTCCCATCAACAGTTTTCCTACTTATCACGCGTTTCTTTATTGCATCTCTATCTTACTTTCTTCAACAAATCAAGGTGAACCTGTTGCAGTGCATGTAATTCAAGGAGGAAAATGCTCCTTAATTCTAAGCCATTACGAACAGCTGACAGAACAGTGAAACAGACCTTCGCATCAAAGGCGTTTTCCGTGCTGTTGATGACCCTCCTTCTCCCCCCCCCTCTCCCCCTCTCTCCCCCCTTTATTTCTTTTTGCAATACCCCCTTCCCCTCCTCTCTCTACCTTGCTACCCTCACCTCCTGTTCGTTATCCCTTTACTTTATTTTTCTTCTCCTTCATCTCTGGTTCTTTATTTTATTTTGTTTTTCTTCTTTATTTCTCTTCCTCGAATCTTCCTCTTTTATTTAATGTTGTTGTTGTTTTTTGTCAGCCCTTTTACGGTTCTCTTTTTCTTTTTTTCCCTTCTCTCTCTCCCTCCCCCTTCATTTTTCCCCTCCCAATACCTCTCTCCCCCTCTCCCCTCTTCCTTTTTCCCCTTCCTTCTGACATCTTCATCCTATACCCCCACTCACCCGTCCTTCTCCTTTCTCTCGACTCCTTCTCTCCCTCCTCCCCCTTTCCAGCACCTCCCTTCTTCCCCAACCTCCTCCCCCCTCCATCC
>BOPN01002096.1:43953-48953 GCA_017312705.2 Penaeus japonicus | reverse complement strand
TACTTCTCCCCCTCCTCCATCTCTTCCTTCTCCTCCTCCTCCTCCTCCTCCTCCTCCTCCTCCTCCTTCTCCCCTCCCCTCCTCCTCCTCCTCCTCCTCCATATATCCTCCAATCCCTTACACATTGTCAGCCTCCATGTCTCTCTCCTTAAACCTATAACAATACTACACAACGCTGTCTTCATATATCTCTCAGAACCCTTGGGCGTTGGGCTGAGAGTGACATTCAGTTAGTATATCATTTACGGTTAGCGGTGTGCCTTCTCTCTCTCTCTCTCTCTCTCTCTCTCTCTCTCTCTCTCTCTCTCTCTCTCTCTCTCTCTCTCTCTCTCTCTCTCTCTCTCTCTCTCTCTCTCTCTCTCTCTCTCAACCTCTTTCTCTTTCTCTCTCTCTCTTTCTCTTTCTCTCTCTCTCTATCTCTTTATCTCTCTCGCTTTCTGTTTCTCTTTCTCTCGTTCTCTTTCTCTCTCTCTCTCTCTCTCTCTCTCTCTCTCTCTCTCTCTCTCTCTCTCTCTCTCTCTCTCTCTCTCTCTCTCTCTCTCTCTCTCTCTCTCTCTCTCTCTCTTTCTCTTTCTCTCTCTCTCTATCTCTTTATCTCTCTCGCTTTCTGTTTCTCTTTCTCTCGTTCTCTTTCTCTCTCTCTCTCTCTCTCTCTCTCTCTCTCTCTCTCTCTCTCTCTCTCTTTCTCTTTATCTCTTTCTCCTTCTCTCTCCCTCTTTCTCTTTCTCTCTCTCTCTCTTTTTCTCTTTCTCTTTCTCTCTCTCTCTCCTTCTGTTTCTGTTTCTCTTTCTCTCTCTCTCTCTCTCTCTCTCTCTCTCTCTCTCTCTCTCTCTCTCTCTCTCTCTCTCTCTCTCTCTCTCTCTCTCTCTCTCTTTATCTCTCTTTTTTTTTGTCTCTCTCCCTCTCATTATCATTACCGTTATTATTATAATGATAAGGAGTAGGAGAAGGATAAAGATAGTCATTATATCATTATCATCATTTTTATAATCATTATCATTGTCATTATTACCTACATCATTACTATCATCATCATTGTTACAGTAATGATAGTGATGATGATAATGATAACATAATAATAATGGTAATGATAATGATGATAAAAATAACAATAATTATCTTGATACTGACAATGATACTACTAATAATGATAATATCAATAGTAATAACAGTAATAACGATAATAATAGTACTGATGAGAATAATGATAATGATAATGATAATAGTATTGCTAATAACAATAATGATGATAATAATAATAATAACAATAATAATAATAATGATAATAATAATAATGATAATAATAGTAATAATAATGATCATGATAATGATAACAATATTGATGATAATGATGGTAATAACAATTGTAATGATAATGATAATCATAGCAATGATAATGATAATCATAGCAATGATAATGATAATCATAGCAATGATAATGATAAGGATATTAATAATGATGATAATGATAATGATGTTAATGATAAGAGTAATAATGATACTAATGATACTGATAATAATAATAACAATAATGATAATGATAATAATGATAACAATAACAAAATGATACACAGAAAAAAAAACTCAAAATGCATACCTTACAAGCACCTTAACACTCCTGCCCATTAAAAGTTGAAACAAAATCACGCATCCATCACCTTTGCATCAATCACTCTTGATATAATCTTAATTTCAATCTTATATTTACTATCTAAGACAAAAACGGAAAATCTATCGTGCAAATTATAGACATTAAATTGAGGAAAAAAAAAGAAAAAAAAAATATACAGCTTGGTTGCGATGAGAGACTTCAAATTCACTCATGCATGGAATTTGCAGTAGAAATCAAAAAAATTTTGCAACTTGAAAAAAAATATATTATGGAAATATGTATGTAGATTGTAAGATATTAGTCAAAATGAATGAAGTACTATCGTTTTTTTGGGTAATGATAAGATGCTGATGTTAATTACGATAATGTTGATTATAATGATAATAGTAATTATAGTAATTGTTATAACGTATTAGTAGCAATGATCATAAATAATATAGTAATGATAATATATAAAAAATAAAAACAATAATGATGGCAATCATATTGATAAAAATGATGAGGATAATGATAAAAATAATTATAACAATGACGATGATAATAACAATATCAATCACAAAAATATTAATTCCAAAACGTAAACTATTCACATTACTTTCTTTCTTAAAATAATTTGCATATGATATCAAACCGAGAGGAAAAATATTTCAGGATTTTTTTAATGCCACAAACCAACACCATTAGAATTTGGAAAAAAAAAATCTGATTAAGTCATTAGCCAAAATGTTGCATATTTCAACGTTTTTCCAAAGAATAGTCTTCATCAATAACGAGTGAGATTGCAAAGGCTATGTTGCAAAGAGTTCTTAGCCGGATGGAAGCGGCAGTTACAGTACAGCACGAAATATTCAAAACGGGTTTTTTGATGCAGTGAAGTAAGAAATTATGATGCTGAGTTAAATTAATCAAAGATGCATTTAAATGTATGGCGTATTCTTTCAAGATTTTTATCCTTTTTTTGTTGTTGTTGTTTAAAGAAAGCGAGAGAGAAAGAGAGAGAGAGAGAGAGGAAGTGAGGGAGAAAAAGAAAAAGGGTGAGAGAAAGAAAAGGAGAGAGATAAAATAAAGAAAAAAACAGAGTCCAGAAATACGCCAAAACATAGCGAGGAATGTAATTGCAAATCATGAGCAAGCAATGATTGCAAGCATTCCCTCAACAGCTTCTTTGCATTAGTATTCAAGTCAAACTCTGGCCAACGCAAAATATTAACAAGTTATGTTTATTTACGTTTTCTAAACATATACAGCATGATCAAACACATTTAAACAATTATAACATAAAGAATGATAATAATATGATAATGACATAATGATGATGATAAATGAATGTTGAAAATAATAAGGATAACAATAATGATAATGACAACTACAGTGATAAAAACAATGATAATGATGATAAAAATTATAAAAACAATGATAACGATGATAAAAATAGTTGACCATGATAATCATCATTATTTTGATAACAACAATTGTGATGTCAACAGTGATATTGACAAGGATAATAATGATGATAACAACAACGAAGATGATGATAACAAGGATAATGATAACGATAATGATGATAGTAATATCAATGATGATGACAATAATAGTGGTGATGATAATTATAGCCATGTTAATAACAGTGATAATGATAATAACAATATTAATAGTAATATACATGATAAAAATGATAATGATAATGACAGCAACAACAATGATAATGATGATAACCATAATAATAGTAATAATCATAATAATAATAGACATTATAATGATAGCAATGTTAACAACGGTGATGTTAACAGTGATATTGATAATGATAAAATTCATGGTAATTAAGATTATTTATGTTATCATTCTAATGATAATAACAATAATGATGATAATGATAACAAAACTAATAATGGTAATGATAATGATAGTAAGAATAATAATAACAGTAATGATAATGATAATAAAAGTAATGGTAATAGTGATAATAAAAATATGATTACTAACAATGATGATGAAAATAATAATCTCGATGATGATGATGATGATGATGAAAGTAATGATAACGAGAGCAACGATAATAATGCTAATCATAGAAAATAACACACACAAAGCGAAAACAAAATCTAACCCACAGAAAAATAACAATAAATAAATAAAAATAGATAAAAGCAGAGTAAATCATCAAATTTCTAATTTCACAAAGAAAGATAAATAAATGAAAAAAAATCCAGAAACTAAAAACAAATGAAATACCGAAAACATTCTTTCTGTGGTAGTGGGTGAGGGTTATTGTGTGTGTGCGTGTGCGTGTGTGTGTGCGTGTGCGTGTGCGTGTGTGTGTGTGTGTGCGTGTGTGTGTGTGTGTGTGTGTGTGTGTGTGCGTGTGCGCGTGCGTGTGTGTGTGCGTGTGCGTGTGTGTGTGTGTGTGCGTGTGCGTGTGCGTGTGCGTGTGTGTGTGCGTGTGCGTGTGCGTGTGCGTGTGCGTGTGCGTGTGCGTGTGCGTGTGCGCGTGTGTGTGTGTGTGTATGTTGTATGCGTATGAGTGTAATGAGGATAATATATGTAATAATTTATGAATGTGATAATCTAATGAGAAATGAGAGTAACCTTTAGAGGAAATATATAGTTGAATAAGAGGAAAGAAAAAGTATGGGATGGGGAGGAAGGAGGGAAATAGGGAGAGAAAAGGCAGAGAAGGAGAAAATCAGAGAAAATGAACGATTTAAGAGACAGAGAGAACTATGATGAACGAGAGAAAGAAAAAGAGAGAGAGAGAGAGAGAAAGTGACAAACAAATCGAATGAGAAAGAAGCTAAGAAAAAAAATTAACAAAGATTCAACACCAGAAATAAACAACGATAAAACAAGAAAATACATACAAATCCAAAACAAATAGAATTCAACAAACATTTGATCGTTAAAAGTTATTTACTGCCGAAAATATTACCACTTAACTGTTTCTTGACTCCACAATTGATCAATCATTGTTTCAGAATTTTATTGCACAAGTGGATGTGGTGACAGAATTTCTCAAAATAGATAAAGGTTCTTTAGATCGGAGTATTTTGAAAAAAAGAAAGAAAAAAAAAGGAAAAAAAAAACATGAAGTTTAAGGAAGTACACGAAGTTGCTGAACGAAGCATTGATAGGCAAGATAATCAATATTGTCTCTCTCTCTCTCTCTTTATTTATCTCTCTCTCTCTCTCAATCTCTCTCTATCTGTCTATCATTCTTTCTTAATCTCTTTCTCTATCTATCTATCTCTATCTCTCTCTATCTCTATATATCTATCTCTATCTCTCTCTATCTCTATATATCTGTCTATCTATCTATCTAACTTTCTTTCTTTCTTTCTTTCTCATTCTTTCTCTCTCTCTCTCTCTCTCTCTCTCTCTCTCTCTCTCTCTT
>BOPN01002096.1:15000-17500 GCA_017312705.2 Penaeus japonicus | reverse complement strand
GAGGTGAGGTGAGAGAGAAAGAGAGAGAGAGAGAGTCAGAATCAAAGTCAGAGAGAGAGAGAGAGAGAGAAAGGAGAGAGACCGAGGGAGAAAGTGTAAGAAGAAAAAAGAAGGAAAGGAAAACGAAAGAGAAATCAGGTGGATACACAAACAGAAATCCACAGAGGAAACCGAAGCTCTAGAGCTCTTCTCCTCACCGCCGCACAAGGGAGCTCCAGCGCCCCCGCACTGACTCGAAAGGTCGCAGCTCTCGAGCGGCGCCGTCGAGTAATCGGTTCGGCAGAAGCTGTCGCCTGTGCACACGGAATGCTCGACGTCGTTGTCATCCAGGAAGGGAATGCGACACACATTGCCCGAGGCCGTTCGACATGCTGGAGGGAGAGAGACGAGGGAGTGAAATCGCCAGCGGAGGTGTGCCTCGCGAGTCTGCAACGGGCGGGGGAAAGAAAACGTCTTGGTTTGTAGCGCCCGTTGCGTCGTGGCCAGAAGTGGTTGGGGTTTTCACTGCTTTTGACTGAGTGGTGGTCGTTTGTGAGGCATGGAGGATATCCACAGGCTTATCTTTCAATCTCTTTTTGTATTTTATTTTCATTTGTTAATCCTGATATTCGCGTTGGTGACGATTGGAAAATTAATAATCATCATCATAATCATATTCAAGAAAACGGACAAAGTCTCGCCCGTTAGACTCCCCCTCCCCTCAAAAAAAAAAAAAAAAAAAAAAAAAAAAATCTGAGATTTAACCTAGTAATTACAATGTTTCAATCAGTATTTATTTTTTCATAAGGCAAAAATACTAACCTGGACCACAACGAATAAAGCAAGAGCTATAAGGAAGAAAGTTATAAATGAGACTCAATCTTCATTAGTATTACACAATTTACGTGTACTATAATAATACATTCGCTCGCTCACTTATTCACTCAATCACTCACTTAAGGCGCTGTCACACTAGCACTTTTCCGTCAATTTTCTGAAAAAAATGTCTATTTATGAGCGAATTGTCGTTTTTCTAGTCAGACGATATTTACGAGTTTCCGCGCGAATACATTTCCGTCGCCTTTTAAGCCAAGTGGACTCAAATCAAGAACTATATTTAAAAATGTTTATATTTGTTTTAAATCATTAATTATAATCAAACTTAATGAAATTTACTTTTCTTATAAATATCATAAGATTAACATACACAAATAAGCAAATCTAAATTTTATTTTCATAAATAAAATTTGTTTTAAGTGCTCAATCAGATTATTTACATCCGTCAGCCGCAGAGCGCGCCATTTCCGCCGTCTTTTAAATCAAGCGGACTCAAATCAAGAACTATAATTTAAAATGTTTATATTTGTTTTAGATAATTAATTATGATTAAATTTGATGAAATTTACTTTTCTTATATTTATCATAAAATTAATATACAGAAATAAGCAAATCTAAACTTTATTTCCATAAATAAAATTTGTTTTAAGTGCTCGACTTGATTGTCAGCCGCAGAGGGCGCCGCGCCGTCTCTCCTCCAGCTTTGAAACACATTGGACTGTGCCAATTCTCTTGCATGGACACACGCCCTTCAGTGGAATATTTGATTGAGAACATTTTCTTGCTTTTTCTTGTTACGCTCATCATATGCTAAAACAAAGTTTAACATCGTGCGCACTATCACTTGCTCGGCGCCTTTGTTTACAACTGCGAGGCGGGTATCGCATGACTTAGCCGATGGCTCCTGGCGGTTAATTAAGCGCTAGTGTGACTGCGTGCCTCCAAAAACTGACGGAAAAATACGACGGAAAATATGCTAGTGTGGCATACCTATACTCACTTAATCACTCAATTACTCGTTTACTTAATTGTTTAATCACTCACTCAATCACTCACTCACTTACTCAATCACTCACTTACTCACTCAATCTCTCACTCGCTCGCTCCTCATACGTATACGTATTGTAATTGTATTAGACACCTCAAATGTTAGATATTGACAATGTATACTAAAGACCCGAGTTCACTCATTCACTCGTTCACTCACGCATTTACTCACTCATTCACTCAAGCTGTGAAGTTATTCATTCTGATTTATCTTTTATTTCCTCATTTGTTCATGGAACTCAAGATGCCTCATGATAATGTTTATGAGTAGGAAATCATCATTAATTAATAAACGTACGAACGAAAAAAAAATTATGAAGTGATATTCATGTCCCCTTCCTCACTTTTTCTTCCTGATTTGATAGTTTGTATGTCTGTAACTCAATCGCTCTATCATTCACTCACTCACTAACTTACTCGCTCAGTCATTCAATTATTCACTTGTTTGGTCACTATCTCACTTGTTCACTCGCTCAGTCAGTCAGTCGCTCAGTCAGTTAGACAATCGCTCACTCACTCTCTCAATTACTAATTGTCTCACTCACTCGCTTAACAACAAACTTCCTCATCCTTTTTTCTCTTTGTTACTATTTCTCTTTCTTTCTCTCTCTCTCTCTCTCTCTCTCTCTCTCTCTCT
>BOPN01002095.1:220000-230000 GCA_017312705.2 Penaeus japonicus | reverse complement strand
TACTCGACAGTCAACCAGTCCATTGTAGGAATGTGAATGTGTGTGTGTGTGAGTGTGAATTTTCATATGAATGTGATTTTCTTTATAAAGATGGAAAAAATCACCGCTTTCTGATATGTGCAGATAGCTATCCGACAGAGACGGACAGATAGATAGATAGATAGATAGAGAGAGAGAGAGAGAATCAGAACGAGAGAGAGAGAGAGAGAGAGAGAGAGAGAGAGAGAGAGAGAGAGAGAGAGAGAGAGAGAGAGAGAGAGTCAGAACGAGAGAGAGAGATAGAGAGACATAGAGAGAAAAAGGCCTGTTCTCCCAATGTAACCGATGTGCAATTTAAAAACGGACGGCATTTTTTTAAACAACCAGTAGGCAGAACAAATTGGGCGGTGGCATAGTGCCTCTCTTTAGAATAAGTTTAAGTAGGCGGTGGGCCTTAAACAGGTTGAATACTCTTACTTTGTATTTATCGTTTCGAGTTAATGTGTGTGTGCTTGTGTGTGCGTGTCTTGTGTTTATGTGTGTGTGTGTGTGTGTGTTTACCAGTGTATTTACTAGTACATATGCGTATCGAGGTGAGATCTTTCCACTCCTTTTTTCAAAACATTCTTCGTACCGTGATTATGTAATTACACTTAACAGTCCGTGTATATAAACAAATATGAAGTAATAGACGCAGGTAATAGAAGAAGGAAAACAGATTGGCAATAAAGTACGCTGAAAAAATAATAACATTCAAAAGAGAAATTACACACAAGTAAATACACAGACACAAATAAACACATACACACCAACAAAAACCAACACACACTAACACACACACACACAAACTCACAAACACGCACACAACACACACTAACACACAAAACAACCACACACCTAACCCCCCCCCCCCACACCCAAACACACAAACACACAAAACACCCACACACTACACAGTAAGCTGAATTTGGCAAGAAGGGCGATCGACTCCTAATGTTTTCTTTAGATTTTTTCCTTATGAACCGAGATAAAAATGGTCATTAATGGTCCCGAGGGATAGGAGGGGAAGGGGGGGAGGGGGGTAGAGGCTGATTGGAAGGAAGGTAGTGGTATAAATATGATGTAGTGGGTGGTAGTGGTGGAAGTGAGGTGTGGCGGGTGGTAGTGATGTGAATGAGGTGTGGTGGCGGCGATGGTGTAAGGTACACAATGAGTGGTAGTGCCCAGAGTATGGTGTAGCGAGTGGTAGTAGTGGAAGGTATACAGTAAGTGGCGATAGTGTAACTATGATGCAGTGACTAACAGTAATGTGGTGTAGTGGCTGACAATAGTAGAAGATACACAATGAGTGGTAGTTATGTAACTATAGTATGGTGAGCAGTAGCGATACAAGTACGGTACAGTGGGTAGCAGTGGCGGTGCGAGTACGGTACAGTGGGTAGCAGTAGCGATACGAGTACGGTACAGTGGGTAGCAGTGGCAAAGGTGCGAATACGGTACAGTGGTTAGCAGCATAGCATTAGCAAGTGCAGCGACGGGCAGAGAGAAACACGGGAAGCGTGCAAGACGGCCGCACAAATTGCATTCACAGGCGGGTGGCCAAGTAGGTTGCACCCGAGCTGAAGCCGAGCTGAAGGCTTTATCGCCCTTCGCATTTCACTCAAGCGCCCGAGCGCGCACGGGGCGAACGTATGGCTACACCCACAGGGAAAGAGCTGGAAATAAACATCAACTGAATCAATCATAAATATGATCGTGCAACCGTGTACCTTGCATCAAGAACAGATTGCAAGAGTGCTGATAAGCGACTTTGTGTGTGTGTGTGTGTGTGTGTGTGTGTGTGTGTGTTCATTCCAATTCGGGGGAAAAAAAGGGTCAAAGTGTGAAATTATTTTCGATTTCTTAATCAGCTTACGAAATGCTCACCGCTGTCTGCATCATGATCTATTGCAACAATGATGATAAAGGAAAGATTATTTTCTCTTTTCTTTTTATAGATATTCCCAATGCACAAGGTAAGTTAGAGAGAAAATGTTTATTACGAAGGTTTGGCAAAGACAATGGAATATAATGGATCTTAATTATTACGTGATATATCTTATTAACGAAACTGTTGGATATTCTGATAATTTTATAAATAATGGATAATAAATTATGATAATGACGATGACTACAATCACAATGATGATCAAGATGATAATGATGATAATGATGATAATGATAAGAGTGTTGGTTACGATGGTGATACTGATAATGATAATAATAATGATATTGAAGATGATGATAATGATGATAATGTTGAGAAAGATAACACTAATGCTAATATCAATAATCATTATAATAATGATAAAACAATTAAATAATAGTAATAATAATGGCGATAATGATGATAATTATACAGATAGTAAGGATGATAATAATTGTAATATGAATGATAAGAATTATACTCGTAATGATAAATGATGATGATAATGATGATAATAGTAAATACATTGATAATGATGATGATAATGATTGAAATTATAGTGGTAATAACAGTAACGATAATAATGATAATGAGAATAATGATAATGATATGATAATAACAACAACAATAATATGAGTTATAATGAAATAAATATATAAATAATGATGATAGCAATAATAATGATAATGATGATTATAATGATAACAATACTGATAATGAGAATAAAGATAATGACAACGATGATAATGATAATGATGATAGTAACGATAGTTATAACAATAACAATAATAAAGATAATAGCAATGATGATTATGATTAATATTTTATCATTATCATTATTGCCATCATTATCATCATATTGTTATCATCATATTCTTAATCATCATGATAATGATGATGACAGTTATAATGATTGTGAAGATGCTGATAATATTAATGATAATAATGGTTATAATAATGATGGTAATAACAGAAACATTATTAATGATAAGATGAATGAAAAAAAAATCATTATCTTAGTTATTGATACTATTATCACTATTGTAATCATTATCATTATCATTATTATTATTATTATCATCATCATTATTATCATTATTATCATTATCATATTTTATTGTTATGATCATTTCTATTATCATCAACATTATTATTATCAGAATCTTTATCATTATCATTAATAGCAGTACTATTTCTAGCCCATTAGTATTAGTTCTAAGATTATCATCCCTATCATTATTATCATTATCATTATTATCATCATTATTGCTACTGTTATTATCATTATCAGTATTGTTATCATTATCATTATCTTTAGTATTTCTGTTATCATTACTATCAGAATCAGTACTAAGATCATTACTATTATTGTTATTATCACTATTAGATATATTGTTATCATTATTACTAATGTTATTATCATTATCATTATTGTTATCATTGTTATTAGCACTAGCATTATTATGATTATTATTACTGTTAGTTGTATTACAGTCATTGTTACTGTCGTTACTATTATCATTATTACCGTTACTATTATCATTATCATCATTATATAACTATCATTGCTATAACTGCTATCATCATTATTGTAACCTTTATTATCATCATAATCGTCATCTTCATTATTGTTTCGATTATCAAAAAAAAAATGTCCACGCCCCTGTATGTGTGTTCGTGTGCGTGTGTGTGTGTGTATATATACATATGTGTGTGTGTGTGTGTGTGTGTGTGTATATACATATGTGTGTGTGTGTGTGCGTGAGCGTGTGTGTGTGTGCGTGTGTGTGTGTATATACATATGGGTGTGTGTGTGTGTGCGTGTGCGTGTGTGCGTGTCAGCCGCCCGGCCGAGTCCCAGCAGAGCCCCAGGTACGGCGCCGGCCCAGCGCGGCGGAGAGGCATCGCCTTACAGACACCGGCGTCATCTGTAAGACAAACCCACTTATTTAGCAACGTTATTAGTTGACATAATCATTAGATGCGGAGACGCGAGCAAGACTGAGTGATGATGGAGATGCTGATGTTGGGGTGGGATTAAGGAAGAGAGAGAGAGGGGGGAGAGAGAGAGAGAGAGAGAATATAAGAAAGAGAGAGATAGAAAGAAAAGAAAATTATACACACACACACACACACACACACACACACATACACATATATATCTATATATATATATATATATATATATATATATATATATATATATATATATATATGTATGTATGTATATGCATATACATATATATATATATATATATATATATATATATATATATATATATATATATATATATATATATATATATATATGTATATGCATATACATACATACATATATATATATATATATATATATATATATATATATATATATATATATATATATATATATATGTATATATACATATATATATATATATATATATATATATATATATATATATATATATATATATATATATGTATGTATATATATATATATATATATATATATATATATATATATATGTATATATATATATAAATATATGTATATATATATATATATATATATATATATATGTATATATATATATATATATATATATATATATATATATATATATACTGTGTATATATATACATATACAGAGACACAGAGAGAGAAGAGAGAGAGAGAGAGAGAGAGAAAGAGAAAGAGAATATTTACCATATCCATCTATTCGTTCGTTTATTTCCCAGTGTCCATCTAACATTCAAACTTCACAAATAGACACGCTTGCAGATCAAACACACTCTATTCTACTCTACTCTAACCTGAACTTCCAACTTCATGACTTTGTTCAAGGCCGAGACGGAGGTTTAAAAAGCTATAGAGATCATTAAACTTCTTGGAATTAGCATACGAGCGATGACACTTAATCGCAATATTGAAAGCCTACAATTTCCGAAACACTAGTCGACCTAATTAGTGAAACCTCTTTCTCTCCTTTTCTCTATCTTTCTCTCGCTCTTTCTCTTTCTCTCTTTATCTATCTATCTATCTATCTATCTCTGTCATTCTTTCTCTCCCCTCTCTCTCTCTCTCTACATTTCTATATTTCTCTCTTTCTCTCACTCTACATTTCTAAGTTTCTCTCTCTCTCTCCACATTTCTATATTTCTCTCTCTCTTTCTCTCTCTCTCTCTCTCTCTCTCTCTCTCTCTCTCTCTCTCTCCCTCCCTCCCTCCCTCCATCCCTCCCTCTCTCTCCCTCTCCCTCCCTCCCTCTCCCTCTCCCATCCTCCCCCTCTCCCTCTCCCTCTCCCTCTCCCTCCCTCTCCCTCTCCCTCTCCCTCTCCCTCTCCCTCTCCCTCTCCCTCCCTCTCCCTCTCCCTCTCCCTCTCCCCCTCCCTCTCCCTCCCCCCTCTCTCTCCCCCGTCCCTCTCTCCCTCTCAACCTACGACACCCTCCCTAAGAAGCCCTGATCACTATGAAAATCTTCCCATAACCAACCATGTTACATTCTGTTCAACCATAATGCGCGGAGGAAAGTTGATGCCCCTCGGGGGGGGGGGGGGTGGGGGGGGGGGGGGGGGGGGGGGGGGGGGGGGGGGGGGGGGGGGGCGAGGGGGGGGAGACTGTGGAGAGAGAGATCTAGTGGTTGCCGCTTGGACTTGCTTAAGGGTCAGGGTGATGGTGATGATGGGGATGATGATGATGGTGGTGGTGATGGTGATGGTGATGATGGTGATGATGATGATGATGATGGTTATGAGAGATATAAGGGGGCGGGGGAGGGGAGAAAGGGAGGGGGAAGGGGAAAGGGAGGGGGAGAGAGGGAGAGAGAGAAGAGGGGAGAAGTAGTAAGAGACAGAGAGAGAGAGAAGGAAGAATTAAAGAGAGAGAGACAGAGACAGAGCTAGAGATAGACGGTAAGACAGAGAATGACAGACAGATAGATAATGATGGAATGTTAATACTGATGATAATAATGATGTTAATGATAATGATGGTGTTAATGAAAATGATGATAATAAGGATGATGATAGTTATGATAATAATATCAAAAGTATTGATAGTATAGTAAATATAGTATATTATATTATAGCAAAGTATATTATTTTGATAATATATATACTGTATATACTATATATTATATTTAATATATTTAGATAATAGACTTTACTATAATGATAATGATAAGAATTGTAAAGAAGGATAAAATTAATGATAATAATGATGGTCTTAATAATGATGAAGATAATAAAGATAATAATAATGATGATAATAATGAAAATGTTAATGATAATATCATTAACAATTAATAATGATAACAAAGATGATAATTAGATAATAACAATGCTAATAGTGATGATAATGATAATGATGATGATAATAGTATCTATAATGATGATGATAATGAAAATGATACTGACATTGACAATGATAGTACCAACAACAACAATAAAGATGATAACAATGATAAAAATGACGAGATATTTGTTTCTCACAATTCATCTCCCACAATAAGGGCCAACACAGGTCACTCCAGGTCATTAGATTAGAGAAGAAAGGCAAAAGTGTTGCATGATTGCATGAAATAAAGAAAAAGTTGCATGACTATGAGTCTTTCTGGATTGGTGAGTGTCATAGATTTGTTTGTTTTTTGTTTGTTTGTTTGTTTGTTTCCTATTTCTTTATGAACGAATACGAAATAGTCTGTGCGGGTACGAATTTATATGAAAATGTTCTCTCGGATTTGTTTACGTGTAATATGATATACACTTTAGAAAGAACAGTGAGTAAAGGTTATACGCCATTAAAAGCATAGTAAAAGGTTACGATCTGCCAAAATTGCAGAAAAGAATGCGTAGTTATGCATCATAGACCTATTTTCGTTTTCATCGTACGAAAAAAAAACGGATTTCCAGCGTCATTTTCAACACAACGTCTATCACGCCTCCATAGAGTATTACGCGTCGCCTCTTCCACGCCGTTCTTTCAATTGCAATGATTAGTTGCGATGCGCGTCGGCCGTGCAAAACCTCGGCGGAAAGATCGATGTGTTTGAAGTTTAAAGAGATGGATGATTATGGCGGAGAAGAGATGGATGTATATGGATAATTATGGATAAGAAGAGATGGATGCATATGGATGATTATGGATAAGAAGAGATGGATGCATATGGATAATTATGGATAAGAAGAGATGGATGCATATGGATAATTATGGATAAGAAGAGATGGATGCATATGGATAATTATGGATAAGAGATGGATGCATATGGATGATTATGGATAAGAAGAGATGGATGCATATGGATGATTATGGCGAAGAGATGAATGCATATGGATAATTATGGCGAAGAAGAGATAGGTGTATATGGATAATTATGGCCCACCACAGATGGATGTATAGGGATAATTTCCCATATCTGCTTTGACTGATGACTTCCAAGGGATGGGCGAAGAACAATCAAAGGAAACAACCGCCTCCTTTGGCCTCCTTCGTATCACTTTACCCCTTCCCGCTGCACTTTAATCACCCCGATGCGAGGAGGCAGCAGTCAGGATTCCTCACATTGAACTCGGACGTAAAAATCACTGATTAGGTTGAAGATCTGACGTTATTCGGCCAGAAATACACATCGACGGCACAATGGCCAGGCTCCTTCTCACGTGATTATGTTACATGCCGGAGTAATAAGAGGGAAAGGTAGAGTATCTTGTTAGAAACAGAGAGAATGCACCTTGGTAGAGAGAGGCAGATTGTATTGATCAAATTGAACGCGCTCATTATCATTCTAGCTTGCAATTTATCACCAACGTGCACACTTGGACGTTCTCATTGCCATCTTAATTTGCATTTTATCACTGACCTGTCCACTTGTACCCTCCGACCACGGTAGTTGGTGTTTCTTTCTAGCAGGTCGTGGTTAGAGTGTGTGATACGATTAGAAATTAACATAATTTGTTGCGGTGAAACTTTGAAAGCGAATTCGTTGGTGCTAGAGCGGAGATAAGGACGGTGGCGAGAGTGAACAGATAATGTTGGTGACGTCATTGGGATTATAAGAATGACGGTGAGAGCGTAGAAAGGCTATTAATAATGATAGCATTGAAGCTGAACATGGCATTGATCAGATAGATTGATAATGAGGCTAATGATGCATTCTGATGGAAGAATACGATGTATTTATAACACATGTATTTCATGAGAGGTGTTTTATTATTGTCCAGGTTGTGTGTTGATGGTTATTAGACATAAAATGCTCATTCTGGGCCCCTACGTTGCAAACCATATTCATTATTCCATGTTTCCTTGTTGCAATTCAATTTCATCTATGTATGCACGAGGCATAACAATCAGTATGTCTGATGTCCACTTTTGTATGCACATTCTCTTTATTCGTGACTGTAATACAACTACAGAGTGTCTCTCCAGGTAATATTGCACTGAAAACCGCAAGATAACCTTTTGGTATTAAAGACGAATAACGGAGAAGCATTCACTCACACATTTGGCACGGAAACAAAAGCATAGCGAATTCTAAACATGTGTGCGCTAAGTCGGAAAAAAGTTGTCCGCATTTTCGTCGACAAAAATGATGATATTTTTGCTTCCAGAAGCTTCATCCTCTCAGGCAGCACTGATGCGCGCACGGTTAATTCCTGTCCAGATACAATGAAGGGCTCGACTGCAGCAAGATTTTCCGTGGTTTAAAACCAGGGCAGGGAAAGAAATTCAGCGTGGGGGAAACTCTGTAGCAGCGCACGAGCCATTGGTGTTTTTGCGATATTTCATCCTCAAGGGTACTGTGATGGGAATTTTGGAACTTAGGAAAATAAAAACAAAACAAACGAATAAAAATAAAATGTCTAGGTTAAATCTAGGTATGCTTAGAAGAGTTTATGGAGTGCGCACGTTTGCCTAGGGACGTATAGATATATCAATCTTCATTTCCGAAGCAAATAAACTGAGTGATATTTTCATCAGCTTATTATTATTACACGGTCAGAATCGCACACAACCAACAAAGGCAATTCTTCCTCCTCTAAAAGAACTGATGACCGAACGTAACATTATCACGCCGCATTTTCTATCAAGACGATTCCCGAACAATAAAGAGATTTCAAAACAAGTCTCGCCGACGCCCGCCGCTTCGCTTTTGTTCCCCTTGCGCTTCGCTGGCGGCGATTGCGTTATTCAGCGAAACACGGCTCGAGAGTTCGTTGTTTTGCCTTTTCTTGTTTGTCTTTTGCATTTAGGTGTTGTTCATATTCATATGAAATATACTGGTGAGGAGGGAGTGAAAGGATATGATGTGTGTCTTGGCAACAGATGGCTGAGACAGAGAGAGCAGTTGGTGAGGCGTCTCTGTCGCTTCGTTCAGGTCCCGTGCCGTTCACGACACGCTGGGGTGTGTATCTGTGTGTGTGTATGTGTGTGTGTCACACACATACACACACACACACACACACACACACACACACACACATATATATATATATATACATATATATATACACACACACACATATATATATATATATATATATATATATATATATATATATATATATATATATATATATATAAGAACAAAGTTCACAGCGACTAATGTAGGAGAAAGGTATGAATGAGACTGAATATCTAAATACGCAAGAGATGTATTTGACGCGTTTCGATGGAAGTCTTTCTCAAAAATACATGAATTTTTGAGAAAGACCTCCGTCCAAACGCGCCAAATACATCTCCTGCGTTGTTTTGATATTCAGTCTCATTCATGCCTTTCTATATATTGACATATATATATATATATATATATATATATATATATATATATATATATATATATATGTATATATATACATATATATATATATATATATATATATAGATATATGTATATATATATACATATATATATATATAACCCAGTCACATAGATTGCACAACCCAGTCCGAGGCCTGGGCAAGTAGGGAGGATCGTGTCCGAATAAGCCAGATCAAACATGTGGATCACAGATTGGACAGAGTCTCGGTCAAGGCTTGGCTGCCAGCGACCGGCACCGTTGGCCAAGAGGGCGCCGG
>BOPN01002095.1:167500-170000 GCA_017312705.2 Penaeus japonicus | reverse complement strand
AAAATAAAGTAAGAAAGAAAAGGAATTACATACACATGTAATTCTGACGTAGGTATGTTGCCGAGTGGTTACATATTTTCCATTGTGGATTCTTCCGTTCTCATTCATGCAGTCATGTCTGCGGAGTTATTCCTGTGTTGATAAGCAATCCATGTTTGGACAAGCCGCTTCAGCTCTCCAGATATTGTTTATGAATCATACCTAGCTGAATCAGGCCTCTTCGAAGATCCGTGGAAATTTCCGGTGGAGCAATACGTTAATACTGAAGAAGAAGAAGGGTTTGGGGTTTGTTGTCTGACCTTAATTACATCATTTCTTATTATCTGTCTATTTTTTTCCTTCTTCTTCTACTTTTGCTGTTTTTGTTGTTGTTGGAAGACCAGTTTCTTTACAATGGAAGATATTCATCAAAGTGATCTATGTATGTATATACATATATATATATATATATATATATATATATATATATATATACATATATATTTATATATATATATATATATATACATATATATATACATAGATAATAATAACACACACACACACACATATATATATATATATATATATATATATATATATATATATATATATGTGTGTGTGTGTGTGTGTGTGTGTGTGTGTGTGTGTGTGTGTGTGTGTGTGTGTGTGTGTGTGTGTGTGTGTGTGTGTGTGTGTATACATATACATATACATATACATTTTTTTTTTCTTCTTCTTCTTCTTTATCTTTTTTTTCCCAGACACTTGGTTCATACTTAAATCATAGACTTTCTCCTTTCCAGTAAAATAAGATCACCAGGTGCCACAAAATCCGCTACAATGAATGATTTTTGGTATTTGACAAGGACTGCATAGATCCATATCCTTGTGTTTATAAATGTGCATTATTTGTATAGAGAAGATACGAATGAAAATTAATAAATACACCCTGTAAGATACACCTTACACATTCATTCCATTGTGGTCCTTCTAGAGGGAAGATTTGTTTGACTTCCAGTGAGTTTCCATCAGAAATAGGTGTAATTTACTTTAGATTCAGGCATAAGACTATCAAGACGGCATTTACGTCTGTTGCATTTTCTGACCGAAAAGATAAATCATGTTCAGAATGCTTTCTTTGAAAACACATATGCTAAGGGAAAAAATCAGTATTTTCGACGATATAGTGTATTGCTTCAGTATTGCCAAAACTACCTCTTTATGAAGATATAAATAACTTCCAAAGGGTAATTTTATGTAACTATACACAAACTTCATCATACTCTCATACCTCTGACGCAACGTATGTAAGTAGAAAGGGAGTGACTAATCACTTTCTATCAGGTGCTATCGGTTGAAATTACAAAGCTTTAAGAAAGGGAGCACCTGTATAATCGACTCCTTCAATACCGGATGGAGAAAGCTTCTGTAGATGAAGTGAGAGATCGAGGTTTTATAAAAGGGGAGATCCAATACCTAGAAACACTGCAATTGATCACGAAAATATATGCATGTGTAGTTGATCACTTCCGGTGCATACACCCTGATACAACTCTCTCTTCCCTGTTTATGAGTCATATCTCAACCTCCGTAGCAGTCCGCTTTTGGAATGATGTTACTTCCCTGAGGACATTGCATTATATTTTGTTTATTGATAACAGTTACTGAACATGCTGCAACATGTTGTCAATTCGGATATGATGTCTAACAACAATGCACTTTCGAGTGTAACAGACCTTTGCATACCCGAGAGCTCAGCAACGGAAATATGCGTGGTAATGGTATATATATATGATACAGTGTGTTATCACAGTTGAAATCACGAGGGTAGGTCTGATATACATCTACCTAAACAATTTAAAGTGATAGATTCCCTATTAAATCCAAATACATTTTTTTTCTACGAAGTCTCCCTGCATCGACCATTTCGATGAAATTGCTCTTACGCTCTCTTGCTCTTCGCATGGTCCAAAAAATCACCAACCAAGGAAACAGTCAGCGCACCATATCAGGGAAAGACCACCAGCAAATGAGCAATCACTCTACGGCACTAATCCCTAAGGGCGCCACGCAAAATCTAAGCAACTTGAGAGAAAATTCCAGATTCCTTCATCTTTTAGAGTGGTCAGAGCAACACAGAACTAGAGTTGCTATAGTGCGTACTACCAGGCACACTGCAGCATCCGAAAAAGGGTGTGGACTTATTCTATGATAACTTAAGATAAGAAAAGCAGGGGGCGCGACCGTACGTTGGAAGACCTTCCTCAGGCGCCGCCCCTCTATGTAACTTCCTTTACGACACCGTTCCTACAGGAATGAGCTGGGTATTCAATGTTATGTCCGCACCGTAGCTTTTAAAGTCTAAACACTGAAACAGTAGAAGACGGAACATGCTAACTCGCGCAAGATCTTGGTTCTCCTTACAAGGTGTACGGTTTGTTTGCGTACGTTTTACCACATCTGTGAAATATCTTATAGATGCTTCTTTGAATTTAAATGAAAGATACTAATATCTGCT
>BOPN01002095.1:152500-162500 GCA_017312705.2 Penaeus japonicus | reverse complement strand
CACATCTATATGCTAATGGGAGTTGGATATATATAAAAAAATGTCTGAAAAAATAAAAAGAGTATATTATGAAGGCTCTTCTCTTTAAAATTGTCATCAAGAGACACTTTCATTATAATAATATTCCCATTAGCTACTTAACCATGTTGCACACTGCATATTTGTAATGAGATTCTGATCTATACCCAACAGTCCCTAGGACCAACCTTCCCATCCCAGCTTTTTTTAAAAACTGGTGTGCGGGAGATATTCACGTACGAGAAATTGTTAATTGGCAACTCTACTCAACTCTATTCACAGAGGAAAAAGTGAATTGCTGAAGCAGTGATAAGTGAGTGCTACAGCATACTCATTGTGTGTCTCCACAGAATCCTAAATGTGTGATACGGGACTTGCATCCCTAATGCCAGAAGGTTAACATGAGTTTACTTTTTGGTTAACAGTGATTAAAATGAGCAAGTTATAGTTTTGTCTCATTTCAAATAGTTTAATTTTATTATGGCATAATGGAGTACTATATTTATGAACACTATTGATTTGCATATCAATATACACATGATGAGATATTCTGATTTCGTATGAATAGGTCTTCACAACTCATGGCTCATGGTGCATGCTATACCTTGTTTCTTAACTATTGAAATATTAAAGTATAAAATTTGTGTACATTCTAACTCCATCTGTGTATGACACTCCACATACATTACAAAATATATTATCTACCTCATGGGGTGTGTTAACAATATAGCAACAAACCAAGAACAAGAAGTCAAAATATTAGGTGAAATTGCATATTTTTATACATTTGTGACGGCTACTTGAATCTAGACTAAATCCAAATACATTATGGTTTTACTAAATACAATTCACTTGTTTTTCTCTTTCCTTTTTTTCATATGGAAGCAAAAACATGTCACCCAAACGAACAAGAATGCAAACAACCCAGCACGTTTACACAAATAAAATGCAGCACAGCCAAAGAAGAGGATAAGAAATCATGACGTTTGAAGATCCAAGTAGGATTCCTCCTCAGACGATGAAAAAAAATTAGGGATCTGGCGTGGATTGAAAATGTCACTATTCTTTATAATTTTCTTATTGTATCTGCATTTCATTTTTATTTGATACATATGTGATAAAAGTTATTTGCATTTCAACCATCACCTTACCAGAGTAGCTGAATAAACAAAAGAATATTTGAGCTTCAATCAAAATGATAAATGACAAATTTTGAAGTCAGTCGTTTGGGTTGTAAATAAATAAATATTGTAACCATGGTACATATCTTTGGAAAAGACAAAACTTTTGATTCTTAATCACACTTTCAACTTCAATTCTGTAACAAGGTACATAAAGATTTTACTTATTGTAATCAGTAATTTGAAAAAATAGTTTTCTTCAGAACTTACTATAACAAAAATTATTGCATATACATTCACTTATAATTCTTCATATCAAAACAGAATTAAAAACAAGGAGCATTACGTAGAGTTGCTGATATAAATACAAGCATATCTTTGACTCTTATTGAAATTTTAGAAAATAAATAACAATTTATTTAGACATTTTATAATAATGATTATATCACATCAATGACATAGATGTTTCATAAGTAAGATGTTTAATAAGTAGGTATAAATGAAAACAAAAGCAGGAAGAGTGTAACATTCAAATCTCATTGCATTTATACATGTCATGGCAAGATGGGCCAACCTTATCATGGTATGCATATATGCTTTCAATTCATGAGCTAATGCTGTCCAGTGCAGAGTATCAGAAATGCTGTTGGACTACTCAAGAGAAAATCAAATGACTGGTTGAATTCAATACTGGACGAACCACCAGAAAGAGGTGGTGGAAGAGTGAGGGCTGAATTATACCCTGTCTCTCATCAAGTTCAGGTTCTAGCGGCTAACAAAAGATGGACGGTCCCCTGGGATGGCCCTGTCTTGAGCCACTGATGGGAATCCTGCTACAAATTAAGCACAGAAAGCAAAGGAGGATAACACACCTCACACATATCTAATACCTGAACATTAGTCATTGTCCAGCAAAAGTTACTGTGAACCAACTCTTGATAACTGGCACTTTGATTGCATACCAAGCTCCACTAATTAATTAAATACTTTCTTTTCTTCTTAGAATACAAAAAAAGAAAACAATCTATGAAAATTTAACCTCAAGGTTCTGAACAGTCTGTAGGTAATTATGCATATATTTTCCTTACATTTTCCTTACATCAATACCAAAATTTACAATTTACATAAAAAAAAATACTTATCACCTACTCTTCAAAACAAATCTTATCACAGATTTAACCACACCACCTAAACAGAGTAAATCTTTGCACTGTCATGTACTTGCCATTTAGAGAAGTTTGTCTTATAAAGTTAATTACACATAATAAAATACCTAGTTGTGATTCTCTGACAGCCCTCTCTACTAGACGGATAATCCACACACATCTTCTCTTCAGAGAGAACAATGGACCATCATGCCCCATAGGCACTTCCTGATCCTTTCCCCCAAACTAGAAGATACGGCTTGATGGACCTTACATAACTACATAACTATAACTTCAAGATAATGAGGAAACATACCACTGCTCTCTGCCAAGCAAGACTGGTAAATGATTTCTTTACTCGCGAATACCACGTATCATTTCTGGTACATTCTCCTTCCTCACAGTGTATTCAGTACAAAATCTATGATAAATGTCAATACATAAATAAAATCAACTGTCTAAATTCTATTAGAAATATTCAATACTATATCCTTCGTACACAGCGAGTCATTTAGACTTCATTTCAAAATTACAGACCTTGTAAGTGTGAGTGAGTGAGAGGGAGAGTGCGTGAGTGAGTGAGTGAGAGGGAGAGTGAGTGAGTGAGTGAGTGAGTGAGTGAGTGAGTGAGTGAGTGTGTGTGTGTGTGTGTGTGTGTGTGTGTGTGTGTGTGTGTGTGTGTGTGTGTGTGTGTGTGGGTGTGGGTGTGGGTGTGGGTGTGGGTGTGGGTGTGGGTGTGGGTGTGGGTGTGGGTGTGAGTGTGAGTGTGAGTGTGAGTGTGAGTGTGAGTGTGAGTGTGAGTGTGTGTGTGTGTGTGTGTGTGTGTGTGTGTGTGTGTGTGTGTGTGTGTGTGTGTGTGTGTGTGTGTGAGTGAGTGAGTGAGTGAGTGAGTGAGTGAGTGAGTGAGTGTTTGTGTGTGTGTGTGTGTGTGTGTGTGTGTGTGTGTGTGTGTGTGTGTGTGTGTGTGTGTGTGTGTGTGTGTGTGTGTGTGTGTGTGTGTGTGTGTGTGTGTGTGTGTGTGTGTGTGTGTGTGCGTGCGTGTGTGAGAACTAGTGCTTGAATAATAAGCTTCAAAAGCTGAGAATAGCACTTGAAAGTCCATATCTAGAAATATCTCTACACAGAGTACACTATGAGCAATGTCTCTCATGGACCTTAAAAAGTGGAGTATCAAATTTTATTTCAAAAAGAAGAGTGAGGTTATAGAGAGTTAAAGCTATGATTTGGAATAAATCTTACATCTTACAATTAATTGTTTCAGGGAATTCTTTGAAGGAAATTTTCCAGCCTCCAAGAAGCAAGCCAAAGCCAGTACATGGCTAAGAGAAAATATCAATGCAGAACACATTAAAATGATCCTCACAAAATAACAAGTCACATCCTCATGGTTTATCACACCCATGGGAAAGAAGGTGTGAAGATGGTCATTTCAACCCTCTCCTTGATAAAAAGAAGAAGAAGAAGAAGAAGATACAGAGGGAAGGAGGCCTATGAGAAGACCAAGCATTGAAGCTTCAAGTCGAGGGCATTGCTGTGATTTGCATAAGGTGGTGGTGACACATACAGGCACCTTCTTCTCAACCAAAAGCCCAGACTTTCATGACCAATGACAATCACACGTACAAACACTGATAAAGGCCTCCGGTATTGCTTTGGAATATGTTGTCACTCAATATCCATTCTAACATATAGTTATCAGTATCAAAATGTTGTTTATATCTTTCATCTGAGTCAAAAATATGAGTAAATAACATTTTCTCTTTAAAAATAATCAAAACTTGTTCTTTTTAAGGCATCACATGCTTACATATTTATATACATATATATATAGATTTCTATATATATAAACAAATTGATTATGTTACATTCATACCATAAGAAAAATAATGAAGAACTGGCAAGATTCCTGTTGCAATAAGCACGTAGAAATTCTGGCATCTTTTATATTCTTTAAAATCTGTGTATAGAATTCTCAAATAATATTTACATCATCCATAATAAAAAGGTATCAACAACAGGCTGACTAACATGCAAAAAATCTCAAAATCTAATCTTAACAAGCAAGAAATCCTGTCATCACATCCTTATCATCTACTGCCTACCTCACTTTACTCTAAACATGTTCACTACTTGCAGCCACAGTGCCAGCTTCACTGTTGTTCTCCACTGCTGAATTCTGCTCCTGAGTGCTTCCTTCCTCCCTTACACCGGACCCATCTTCTTGGTTGGCAGGGATGTCTTCCCCTTGGGTCGTGGGAGATGTGTTCCTGTCACTCTCTACTTCCTCATATTCCTCCCTTGCCTCCTCTGCTAGCTCCACGGAATCATACTTACTGAACTGTCGCAAGGCTTTGTGTAGAACGCTGGAGGTAGAAATGGTTATTGTTAATGTTTAAATCTGGATAACTATCAAGAGACTTTAAGATAATTACCATTAAATATTTCAAGATAAACTAAGAACTACAGTGACTTGGATACAAATATTTACAATGGATGTCAAAGACCCTTCCCAAGATAATAGTACTAGCTCATAAAGATCATCATATATTGATGATTTCATGCTACTGCTATGATATAAGAATCCCAACATTCATATGCAAATCCAATCTTTCTCAGAGAAGTGAAGTTCTGAACACTTAATTTCAAAAGCACATAGACAAATGTTTAATACTACCTGATTATGACAATGGGCAGAATAAGGAACGTTGCCGCCATCAGGAAGGTAAAGCCACGGAAGAAGTGCCTTGTTGCAGGGTAGATGCTGTTGAACACTCCAGAGGCAACTAGTGTACAAGCATTCTCAAGCAGAGCTACGCATGCAAACAATTTACCTGCAGAGAGAAGTTACAGTAACATGTTTACTTACATTTTTTTTAGCCATGACTATGACTTCCAAACAAAAAGCATATGTATACTCAAATGTAATCCCTAAATCAAAGCTATAGGATGATAAACTAGCATTTTCTCTTACAGATAATATATGTGGTAGCTGATGCCTGCTAATGCTGATTACATATATACAATTTTAGTTCAAAGAGCTGAATTGCTATAAGATCTAAGTAATTGTATAGTTATGAAGAAAATGCAATCTCTATTTCATCTTTAAAATACTGAAAGACAATAATCATGCAAAGTAATTATCATGTATATAAAAACATAAAATACATCCTTTATCTTTTACATGAATTATCAAAACATGAAATCTCTATCAAAAAGAGATTATCAAATCTTATATTGTATTGCTTTTCAACCACATACCCCCAAAATCAATAAAGAAAACTCAAACCTTGTTCATTTGGCTCAACCAGCTTGGACATAGCAGCTCTCAGTGTCGGCATGGGCCAGGTGCTCAACATGGACACTGCCGCTCCTTTTAAGAAAATAGACGAAAAAATAAAATAAAATTCTACATTGGATGATAGAAACATTTCCTTCTGATATTTCCATTAAAATCATAATACATACCTCAATCCAAATGCATAAATACCTAAAATATCCATTATAAATTCTATAATAAGGAAAGTGTTAAAACACACACACATATATTTCTCACACTCATTTTCTATTCCGTCTCATTAATTCTATATAATTCTATGTAAAAGCAAATCATATACTCTAAATTAGTTTATCTCTTACAATCCCTTGTCATTTCTCACGGCCTTTCAAACCTTTGTAAGAAATATAAATAGCAAAATATATTTCCTTTTCTTGTAGAATTTGAAGAAAACACCTCCCATTTTGACTACATTATCATCATACTTTGCCAGGCATCTACCATTCTCAATCTGCCTTGGTCTTTATCTAACATTCTCAATCTGCCTTGGTCTTTATCTACCATTCTCAATCTGCCTTGGTCTTTATTTATCATTCTCAATCTGCCTTGGTCTTTATCTACCATTCTCAATCTGCCTTGGTCTTTATCTACCATTCTCAATCTGCCTTGGTCTTTATTTATCATTCTCAACCTGCCTTGGTCTTTATCTACCATTCTCAATCTGAATGGTCTTTATATACCATTCTCAATCTGCCTTGGTCTTTATTTATCATTCTCAACCTGCCTTGGTCTTTATCTACCATTCTCAATCTGAATGGTCTTTATCTACCATTCTCAATCTGAATGGTCTTTATCTACCATTCTCAATCTGCCTTGGTCTTTATCTACCATTCTCAATCTGCCTTGGTCAACACTTGGATGAGCTTTGGATTCAGTGGATTCTATGCACCAGGCCAGTGAAAGCGTTTAAAACCCCTTAATAGTAATGTTTACACAGTGAGCAAAACAAATAATATCTTACCAACAAACATGGCCGTGTCCTCCCAAGCGATACCCAGCAGTACCAAGCCACACGCTTTACTCACAAGGCCCACAAGTGCCAATATTGTGTCTGGCACTTTAGAGCAGAAGGGAAGAATGCCAAGCAGTGCCACAGCTCCTAGCCCATACTTTAGAGAGAAATACCAGGTATATTTCTCAAAGGCCCATTCTATGGGCTTGTCCTTCACAAAAAGATAGGATATATCCAGTTCACCTGAAAAATATTGAAAGT
Source organism: Penaeus japonicus (assembly GCA_017312705.2). Taxonomy (NCBI): domain Eukaryota; kingdom Metazoa; phylum Arthropoda; class Malacostraca; order Decapoda; family Penaeidae; genus Penaeus; species Penaeus japonicus. The sequence goes on along the minus strand of BOPN01002095.1, from coordinate 155,669 downwards.
TCATCATGTAAAAGGTCCATAAAATTATGAGTATAATATAAAATTCATTGTCAAGAAATATATTTTAGTGTAGGAAGTGCATGGTTAATACTAATTCATGATTTAAAATAAAAAAAAGTATTTCCAAATTTAAATGTTTATGATATACTTCCTCCTCCTGAATTAATTAGCATCTTTAGCAGTGGTTCCCAAACTATCTTACGTAACACCCCTTTTTGCTTCCAGCATACCAGCACGCTCACCACCCCCTCTTTTTTGTATTTATATAAAATTATACTTTTTTCTTGTATTTTTATCTTAGCATTGTTTAGAAAAACAAAGATATTTCCTTGTATTACAATGAAAGAAAAAAATAATACAGGCACACCAGTGAGAAGGAAAGCCATGACAAAATATCTCATCCCTGACGGCTGGTCCTGCCACCACTCAACATGATATCTTGTCCCCCGGTGTTAATGGGTTAAACAATGATTTCACGCCCCTGGGAGGACCACACCCCCTAGTTAGGGAACCATTGATCTAAGGTATAAAAATCCTATAAATAAATAATAGCGTCCAATACCAAGAGTATATATCATATATTTACCAGCAGTGCAAATCATGACTACAGTAGCTGAAGCCAACAACAACAATATATATGATCGACGATTCTCCTGTCTCTCCCTAACCACTGTGCTTGCAGAATCACGCAGGTGCTGGCATCCCCAGCCATCACGTAGCCAATATCCTTGGGGAGGATGCCTGGAAGAGGAAAAATCACGAATGTAATTTTCCTAGAGGTTGCAGGAATCAATATTCTTTTGTATGTAAATTCATACTTCCTAACTCCTGTATAATCAAAAGACAGACCATTCCGACTTCCAGGTGATAGGTACTAAATTCAAAAGACAAAATTAATACATACATCCAAATCATCACAAATACATGTTAAGAATACAACAATAGCATTGTATAAAAGTTGTAAGAAATTGTAATTTATGACAAACAACTGTATGACAAGAATAAGTATAGCATCAATAACTGTTAAAGCAAGACATGGACATTATTATACATCTCTCTTACCTTGCTCTTGTTATAATACTATCTTCAGTAAAGTACAAATGTCAAAGCACTTATGAAGGTTCTCTATATTAGTACTATACTCTCATTTTGACCAAATCACCATTCATTAGTTATCTACTATCAAATACCACCTAAGTCTTGCTTTTGATACAGTATCAACAGCTGTTTCTATACTAAATAGTTTATTGAAATAACTACAACTATGGTATTTAATCATATCTAATTTGGATGATCAAAGAAAAAATAGTTACTTATTTGGAAATACCACTCAAGTAAATTTTTTATTTAGCTGAACAATATATTGCAAGCCAACATCAAGCAAAATTAACACCTTCAAAGAAAATGTGATAATACAAATAAAATATCTACATAAAACAAGCAGGAAAAGTAACACACCTCGGTGGAATATTCCGGACACATAGTATGATGTAGATGACTATAGCTGCATGACAAGCCATGATGACGGTGAATGTTGCAGGCCTCCCCCCCGCTTCCTGTACCCATCCCCCCAGGAGAGGGCCAATGGTTCCTCCCATAAAGATCATGCTTTCCAGAATCCCAACACGGACAGTTCTTGTGCGAAAACTGCTGACCTGGAATGAAGTGTAATCCAATTGGTCTGTATCTTCAATTATTTTTTTTTTTTTTTTTTTTTTTTTTTTTTGTAATAATAGTGATATACAGACTGAATATTTACCCTTCTTGGTCTATTAAAAGTTAATTCCCCTTTATGTCTCATAATGGTAATAACAGATGAAAATCATAATATCAAAAACATATGAGATGAAATACAATCTGTAAAAATATAGACTATATTCATACAAAATAAAACTAAAACATTTAAAAGCAAACATATCAGTTTCTTGAAGGAAGCAAATTCAATTTTTAAGAAAAGAATATAAGCCTTGTCAGTTCCTGACTTAAAGAATACATTTCAAGTGATACGAACATTGACACTCAGAGATCAAGTTAGCAAATTTGTCTTTGGCATATCTGATAAAATGCATCAAACAACCAATGCATAAAAATATGTATTTCTTCAACATAACTAAACATATCAGCTAACTCAAAACATTACCTGTGCAACATAACTCATGCAAGTGAGAATGCAGGATGTAAACCCTCCACACAATCCAGTCAGGAATGATGCCAGAAGAACAAGGCTGACAGGTGTCTGATACAGGTGAACACTCATGATTATGTAGAGAAGGCTGGCAAACATTGCACCTGAGAACAACAAATTAAAGAATCTATTTTAGTGTCTTTGTCTCCTGATTTCTGCTGCTTGCAAAAATACATGCTCTTGTCTGAAGAAAAAAAGTATGAATATTAATTCATATATAGCATAAAGCTCACCTCTGTAACATTATTCCCTTTCGAATTTACCTTATTGTGCCACAAGATAGCTATCAATTGAAAGAAAAGCTTTGAAGTACACTCACCGACAGGTGGCAATAGCATTGGTATTTTACGTCCATATGTATCACTCCATGAGCCCAAGAACTGAGCTGTTACAATGGAAGGCAAGGCTAACATGAGAGTTGAACCTAGAACCCAGTGAGATGATCCTGTCTGAACAATGTCCAGGGCCTCGCGATTGTCTGGGTTGTATAAGTCTTGGCATATTCTTTTTGGCAAGTCCTGGAGACACACCTGCAATATTGGATAGAAATGGGTAACGTTAACATAATGGCTGGCAAGAATATTTGACTCATTTGTAGATTAAAATAACTTTATTACTAATAAACTTTCTAAGTTTCAACTTAATTAGATTGCATTTGATATTCTCCAAACATCAATGACTGATCAAGGAATCAGCAACTCCCTCTAACTATCTAATTCACTTTAATAAACCTGTGTATTAAAAGTGTTTTCTCACTCAGTGAGCCAATACAAAAATATGCTTCCAACACTCGGAAACTTACATGCACCACAATATCTTATTTGTATCCTGACTTTTAGCTCCTGTATAAAAATACCCACACCTTCAAACTATCATATACTACTAACATTCATGTAGTAATTCACCTTTCCATCAACATTCATAAGCCAAATATCTCCAGAACAGGAAACAAATCATACATACATACCTTTGTATATATAAGAT
>BOPN01002095.1:135000-140000 GCA_017312705.2 Penaeus japonicus | reverse complement strand
CATCTGATTAAACATATGTCTGCTAAATCCATGCAAGGACATTAATAATCAAGTGTAGCAGTAGAGGTTAAGGGCAAGGAAAGCTTGGTGCCTCCCTTTCTTGGTTCCAGTATGCCAGTGAATATGTGCTTATGTTGCTTAATGGTTCATCTAGGGGTAACTTGTTCAATCGCAGTCAAAGCTAGTTGTATTGAACTGGCAGATACTAAACTCATGACATTAACCTTCACTTCTCAAAAGCGTTCCTTGTTTATCGTATACGTTGACAGTTATATTGGTACTGTTCTCAGATCTCAAATAATAATCCATAATAAGGAAATGGTTTAGGCTTACATTTGCAAAAGATCAGAGTAATAATACCTCCAAATGAGTATTTAAATCATTTATTAATGATGTAGTGTAAAATATAATCCCCCTGCTGAATGTACTTTATCAAACTTTGACATCAAACCTGAGATTAGTTATACATATGAGCAAAACAGCATTTCATATATTTCTTTTGAACATGCTAGCCACACAATAGTGGCCTTATACCAAAAGTGCTATGTTTCTACATATTACAAACTCCAAGTGCTCTAACAGCCATTATTCTGCAATTAGCCATCTTTCCTAAAAATAGTTAAAAACTACAATCCAAAGTAAAATTGAAATACATTTATGTGATAGCAAGTTAGTAAAATCTAAAATAACATGAAGCAACTTTGTAAGTACATCACCCACCAAAGGTGTCTTGAAACATGAAAAATTAACTTTATTTAGATCAAAACATTTGATTGCAATGTATTTTCCCATATTACAAATAAAATCTTATTTTCACAATGGCATATATCTTTTAAAAATACACAATCCTAGGAATATCAGTAATTAATTTATATGCATGATTAGATAACCACATTTAAAGACAGCCGTCTCTATCAAATTTAGTCCTACTGAACTTTTTGTTGTGTCAAACATTCAGTAGCCATCTTATCAAAACTAAAAGTTTACCAGTATCACGTGTAAAAGCATTATGCAAGAGCCCATTTTGACTTAGTCATTGAAGATTTTGCAAACTGCATAAGATATTATGACTTATAATACATAGAGTTATAATTTTTTTTGTCAATTAGTAATTATCTTATAACCAACAATTATTTCCTTTACAATTGCCACTATATATTTTTACAAGAGTAAATAAACTTTCATGATATATACTTATAAATCTACATATACATATAAAGGGTATCCATTCCTATCCCCATGTGTTTACGAATATATCACTATTGGGCAGTAGAAAGTATCAGCCATTCCAGGCCACCCGGCACTACCCATGTGACTTGACCAGTCCAGAGAATGAAGGAAGTTAATCCCACTGCTGCCACCAGTCTGTAAGACTCCTCCCTTGTTTATTTCTTGAAGGAATATCGTACAGAACTGCAACGTCATCATTTTAGAAGTATCCATTCCAATAGCCACCTATGTGCGAATGAATTCCTATGTGGGCAATTAAATAGAGCAGCCATGCCATGTAACCCTCACAACCTGACCTCTCAAGAGATGAAGGGAGGTTAAGTCGGAATGAGTCCCACCTAGGCCATAAAAATGTCCTTTCTCACTCTGCCTATGCCTCTGAGTGGTCTAATGCATTCTCATGCTTGGATATTATTGTACTGTGAATCTTCACTCTTCCTTTAGCATCTTGCTGCATTCCTTCATAAAGTAAACAATTACAGCTCACTGCTAGGTACCCAACTCCTATCAGATAACTGTATTCCTCTATTATATCAAGGGAGGACTTTTATACATATACTTTAGTCATTGTACACAACTGTTTATGTATTTACACACACACACACACACACACACACACACACACACACATATATATATATATATATATCTGTGTGTGTGTGTGTGTGTGTGTGTGTGTGTGTGTATGTGTGTGTGTGTGTGTGTGTGTGTGTGTGTGTTATATATATATATATATATATATATATATATATATATATATATGTGTGTGTGTGTGTGTGTGTATATATGTGTGTGTGTGTGTGTGTGTGTGTGTGTGTGTGTGTGTGTGTGTGTGTGTGTGTGTGTGTGTGTGTGTGTGTGTGTGTGTGTGTGTGTGTGTGTGTGTATGTGTGTGTGTGTGTGTGTGTGTGTGTGTGTGTGTGTGTGTGTGTGTGTGTGTGTGTGTGTGTGTGAATCTGTCAATTTTTTTTATGTGTGTGTCTCTCTCTGTGAATATATATATATATATATATATATATATATATATATATATATATATATATATATATATATATTTATATACATACATACATACATACATACATACATACATATATATATATATATATCATATCATTATAATGATTCAGTTAACATATAGGTATAACATACACACACACAAAACAACACTCCTACAATTAACTTTAGTAAAATCACTTGTTGCTGCAGATATCATACTGACAAGCAGCTTATTTGAGTGAAATGAAATTTACAGCTACATGTCCTCTATAATACCTTCCTTTCAATATCATATAATTATGCCAGCAAATAGTTAAAATAAATTGGGAAAAAATATATGTGTCCCTGAACATGTGGTTGCTAATTCCCTCCCTTTTAAAAATCAAATACTCTGCATTAAAAATCCATTATTCTATGTTCAAAAATATACTTTTCTCTGTGGTAAGGAGATTCACACATCATTGCTACATATAAAGGACCTCTCACTTACACAGGATATTTCCCTATCACAATTACGAATCCACAACCATTTAACATTGGCATATATCAGTCAGTAATAGATGCATACACTGTATAACAGCCAAGCCTTTTCCCGTCCTTGTAGCCAACACCACTTACATAATAGTCGCCAGAGACCAACCATCCTGGAATTACGTTCAAGATCCCCGGGATGTTAAATACACCATCTTTCACAACGTAGTGTCCCTGAAATGCAGAAAATGGTGTTTTGTATTTTAAGTTTAAGTTTAAGGTAAAAGAAAGTTATTATAAATTGTGAAGAATAAATTTCACTACTGCTGATTCTCACAGATATCTTACATTGAATGTGATTCCTGTTATTATATAATGATTTTGCATTTATAAAAAACAACAAAGAAAAGGAAAGACACTGTACAGACAAAGACTATTATACAGAATAATAAAAGTTCAAAACTAAAAAATACTACAATCACTTCTAGGGAAATGAAACAAATCGAAGCTGATGATTGTCTGGTTACAAGCCATAACTCAGCTATCAGTAGTACAATTGCTTTCCCTTTTGTTTATATTCTAATTAAAAAATGAGTCAGAAGTACTAAATCTACTAGCAAACACTGGAAACCCGCTAAATCACACTACCTTAGTGAATGGACACCTGCATGGTAACTTGAACCTTGGGAAGGGGTCGGGACAAGGTTCAGCAGGAGGAAACGGAACCAGTTGGCACACGTCCTCGTAGTGACACGACCCTAGACCCTCAATGCAAGGCACCTTCACCCAGACCCAGCCAAGGCGGCGTTCAACTTTCACATCAGCCTAGATAAAAGAGGGAAATTAATGTCCTGAGCATTATAAACAAAGCTCTCCCTAATAATACCAAAAACTCTTCACAGACTAATAGAATGGTAGAAAATAGTAACCCTATTTACAACAAATCTATAGACTTACAGAGATAGGTGAGTCAACATTCTCTCCCAAATAGGAGTTGATGTCAACTGTTATATTCCCCTCAATCAACACTGGGTCTGGACTCACTCGAAGCTTACTCAACTGAAAAATAATAATAATACATGTACATATAACAGAAAGTATGATATTTAGTACCAACTAGAGAATTAAGAACCAATTTTTGTAACAAAACCAAAAATGCTTTTTGAGATGTTTTTGTTCATTGCAGTCTTCTTGCTAGCATTTCTACTTTTCAGCAAATATCACAGAATGCAACATTTAAATCCTTAATAGATGGATTATTACACCAAACAAACAGACTGTAAGATAATATACAATTGAAGATAAAGTAGAAAAGTAATAAGAACAATCATAACAAATAATAATAATAATAGAAATATTAATCATTATTCCTATTATCATTATTACTCATAGTAAAAGTACTATAATAATCATTATTACCCTTTAATCATTATCAATATCATTATCATTATCAGTCTCACTATCATTACCATTATATCAGCATTAGTTTTATCATCATCACCAACCATTATTATCATCATAATTAAAAACAACTGCAAGATCCTACCTTTACTGGGTCCGAGTCACCTCCACAGCTTGACCAAGAGAAATGAACATGACGGAGCTGTTAAAAAAAGACGGGTAAAAAAAATATGATAATCTTAAAGAAAGAATTAAAAGCATAAACAATCTTTAAAATATTATCATAGCTAAATGTGAACATAAATATCAGACACAAATTTCTCTACATATATATCAGACACTGGCCTTGTTATCTTTCATTTGGAAAAATCCCATTGAATATAAACCTAAAATACAGACTGAAACGAAATGAATTGCTCACCTTTCCAGCTTGGTCTGTTATAACTAAATGTCCACCTGGCTTATAGACAGAGGCACAGCCCATCACAAAGTACAAAAGAACCCATGCTTGTGCTGTTAACACAACACTGATGAGGATTACAAGAGTAAGCCATGACCCGCAGCATTTTTTACGAATCCTGAGGGAAAAAAAAAAGATTTTGGATTAATATTGTGAAATATGAGGTAATCATGTGAATCAATTAACCATCCACAAAGCAATGAGGAAAATCAATGAAATGCAAAAATCTAGAAAAAGACAGGAGAAAGATCATACCTTGACCACAAACTTTTGCGTTTTTCTGATGCCTCTTTGGTTTGTTCTGCTTGTTGCTGCCGTTGCTCATTTTGCACTGCTTCTAACAGCACATCCCATGGCACCTCTCCCTTCTCACCAAATTGGATCTTCATTGTTGCAAATTACTGCCGAGAAACACCTACTTTCATTTCCACTGAAAGAA
>BOPN01002095.1:107500-117500 GCA_017312705.2 Penaeus japonicus | reverse complement strand
AACTTGTATTGTTCTTTGGGCGTAGAAAATGGACAAGATTAATGAAAGTTGATATACTTTGCCTCCTCTCTTGAGGAAAGCAAGTTCAGATACTTTACAATGGCTCCTATTTTGTTTTAGCTATTGATGTTTTTTTTATTTGCACTTGTGGTAACCTTTATGTAACTACTTTTACTACTAACAGGCACAGCCACAAGGTAACCTGATGACTCGGTAAAACTACTTCCTAGAATTGAATTGGCAATGGATCAGAAGCAAGTTGAACGAGCAAAGGAGTTGTGAAAAAAACATTGTAAGTATGGTAACCATAATGCATATTTAAGATTCTTTTTAAAGTTTACTTGGTGGAAATTTGCTTCTTTAAGACTTCAGGCAAATATTTCAAAGCAATCTTTTTTGTTATAAACATGTGATTTAAAACTACATGTAGTTCTTGAGTCTTCTAAAATAATAGAAATTTAAAAGGTTTTTTAATATACATTAAAAACTTTTTATGGCAATTTTGTCAATTGTCCTAGCATTTCTATTGGTCACAAATACACTATATTCTAGTTTGTAATATGTAAAGGACATAATTGGATATTTAGTTTAAATCTATTTCCATTAAAGACTAAAAGTGGCTTGGAAATATTGTATTCCTATGGGTTTTGACCTAATTTTTGTCCATCCTAGTACCCAAGTGGTCCTCTTGATTGCTTGGGCTTCGAAATGGACTAGATTAATAAGTTTTTACCTGTTTGTCCCCTTTCCTATGAAGAGGTCAAGTGTATTGACTTGACATGATAAAAAGTTTATCCAGTTGAATTAAGAGGATGCCTTATCCAAATGGAAATCTCATTGAAAATCTTTTAATTTACAGTTGCTTCCTCGAGAATGGAAGGTGAAGTCGCACAGCCATTCAACCCTGCCCCCAGAAAGCTGAAGTCTTGGGTAAGCAGAACTGAATTTGTGGAGGAGATGTGAATATATATCTAATTCTTTTATATTAGTGATTTAAGAAACCTTATTGCTGATAAGAATTGATTAAAAAAGCTAAAGCAAGTATATTGTAATACAGTTAATTTTTAGATACTTCCGAGACCATTTCTGCTAGTTCTTTGTTTCCAATGTCCATGCTAGAACCCAGAAAACTTGTATTGTTCTTTGGGCGTAGAAAATGGACAAGATCAAAACAAGTTGATATACTCTGTCCCCTCCACTTTTGAGGAAGACAGGCTCAGATACTTGACAATGTCTCCTAGTTTTTATCGGCTATTGATATTTTTGAACTTGAGCACAAGGTAACATTTAGTAACTTATTTTCCTTGACTGCAAACAGGCACAGTAACCTGATGGAAAGCTCAGGGACTCGGTAAAACTACTTCCTATAATTGAATCGGCAGTGGATCAGAACAAGTTGAACAAGCAAAGGAGTTGATATGAAACCAGTCGTAAGTATGATTACTGCTCCATACCATGTCTAGTTTACTCAATGGAAATTGGCTTTTTAAGTCTTGATTGGGCAAATGTACCAAAGCAAAATATTGTATATTCATTACTATAAACGTGTGATTTAAAGCTACATTATTATCTAACTACTGGAATCTTCAAAACTAGAGAATTAGGTCTTTTTAGTATTAAATTATATTGTTTATTTTCAGGATAAACTTTCTAAATGATTCTAGCTTTCCTATTGACCCATGCTAGTTTGTAATATGTAAAGGACATGTTTAGTGGAACTTTCTATTAAAGACTTAATGTCTTAGAAGTATTGTATTCATGTGGATAATGATCTGGTGTTTGTCCATCCTAGTACCCAAGTAGTCCTCTTTGTTTGCTTGGGCTTCGAAATGGACTAGATTAATAAGTTTGTACCTATTTGTCCCCTTTCCTATGAAGAGGTCAAGTGTATTGACTTGACATGAAAAAAGTATCATTCAGGTTGAATTAATGGTAAGCCTTATCCAAATGGAAAACTTATTGAAAATTCTTCAAATTACAGATGCTGCTGGAGACTGAAAGGTGAAGTTGCACAGCCATTCAACCCCATCACCAGAGTGCAGATGTCTTGGGTAAGCAAAATTGCATATGTAGAGAAACTGTATATTTTTAATTCTTCTGAGACTTGATTTTGCTACTTTTTACAATGTCCATGCTAGAACCCAGAAAACTTGTATTGTTCTTTGGGCGTAGAAAATGGACAAGATTAAACAAGTTGATATACTCTGTCCCCTCCCCTTTTGAGGAGGACGGGCTTGGATACTTGACAAATTTGATATTGATATATGTAATTGGAAATATATATATATATATATAGATACACGTCTAATAATTTAAAATGTTCAAAACCAGCAGAGGCCCAGAGTTACCAGCGTGAAGCTTAAGAAGAAAAGGTCTACCGTGATAGGCAGTTGGTGGCAAGGCTAAATGTTTCCTAAATCCTGAGTTTATGGTAAATATCTTTTGTATTGCCTTGACATTTTTAGTTTTTTTTAATGAAATTGAAATGTTTAGCTTAATGTTGTACTGTGGATACATTGATAGATATTCTGAAATGAAGAAAATTCACTAGGAGTGTAAGGTGTTGATAAAGGCTTAGGTAATAAGTGTATTTGAAAAAATTCATTCTGTATTGAGATTCCAGTCCATGCTAGAACCCAGAAAACTTGTATTGTTTTTTGGGCGTAGAAAATGGACAAGATTAAACAAGTTGATATACTCTGTCCCCTCCCCTTTTGAGGAAGACAGGCTCAGATACTTGACATTAATGTGAATGAAAATTAAAAGCCTAAATGTTTACATTTTTCACCTTTTTAAGAAGAAAAATGATTGTAGTGTGAATTAGGTCATTAGTTTCTTCAGTTTTTTTTTGTTTTTTATACTTGGTTATTGTACTTTTCATTTATATTGATAATTTATTTGCAGGTAGAGGCACAGGCATAGTTATGGAAGAGCCTGATGAACATATTGTCTCCATGCATCCTTGACATCTTTATGGTAACTATCTCATCCAGTAACATATAACAGTAATTAAAGTCCAGACTTTATTTCTGAGCAATATGAACTTAGGTTGCATAAGTAAATTGTCATTTGAAGTTTTAGTTATAGATGACTTCAAGTTGCATGACCATTTCAAATTTGTTGCTATACTAGTCCATCCTAGTAGCAAGGAAACTGTTACTGTTTACTTGTTTTTTTAATGGACAAGATTATAAAAGTTGAAGCCACTTTGCCTTTTTCTTTGATAAAGGCAGGTGTACACTTGACAAATGGCCCTTTTACATTATTTATTGAGTAATTTTGACATTTTGATGGCTGAGTGAGTAACCTCTGAATTATCAAGTATTTGTGCATGAAAATGTATTTTCTAATTGTACATTTCTCAATTATGAGTGTGGGGGTAATTGGTTAAAAAGTATATATAGATTTTGATTTTTATGTTGAATGAAGTGTTTATCTTGATTTACAAAGAGGCAAATTTTCTGTTTCAGCATCAAGTTGGTGGGTGATGAAGTACCACTTTAAGGAAGCAAGTCCTTTTGGATAAAGGTGGTATAATAGGAAATACTATGTACCTTATTTTAAATAAATTTATTAAGTAGTTTTAGCTTTTATTTGCCCCCTGGTTCTTATCAGATTTAAGCTTATAACACTATATACTGTATTCCTTTGATTGTAAAATGTGATGTCTTGAACAGCATCTTGCTGACTTTTAATCACTTACAAGTCTACTGGTTCATCATTAACCCTCTCTGGACGGGCGGTACACCACAGGTACCGCGCATTCAAGGCCCGTTCACAGGGTGCTGTCATATGGCGTCGATCATTTAATTGATTTAGGCCTGTGTTCGAGAGCCCCGGCATTACAACTTACAAGGCTGTAATGCCCCCGGCATGAATGGTTTAATCATTTGCTTTATGAACAAAAGTTGCCATCTTATTGGTGTATCTATAGATTGTTCTTAAATGAAACTAGAATTGAAATTAAGGTCATCAAAAAGACTATCCTGTGGTCTGCAAGATTTTGTTCTTAGCAGAGTGGCAGATTCTCTGCAACGGCAGTTTTTTTGTTGTTTCTCAATTTCTGACATAAGGGAAATCCACTGCCTGACAACTTTCATGTTCTTGTAAGGACATGTCCAGATGGGTAAGCTTTGCTTGGCAAAAATTTGCCTTGGTCTATACCTCCAAATGCCAGACTCTGGCATTTATACTGCTGGATTGACCACATACAAAAATGAAAGGTCTCCAAATTGGCAACTTGTTAGTTTGTGCTCAAAGGCTACTTGTGTGGATGGACCATTAAGGCCAATTCCACACAAAGGGTAATGTCTGTGGGTAAATAAAATCATATCCCACTCCCAATGTTTTGATAGGTGATTGTGCATGCGGAGGTAGCACAAGTGGCATCCACAGGCTAACCCTAAAATACCCATGCTTTAGCTTTGGCTTTGTCTCCTGAGCATTTCCTGTTCTGCAATCTGTTAACATTACTATGAAATGTAGGATACCCCCCCCCCCCTTGAATATTTGGTTGTGGATCTTTGAATTGTTGCATCCCCACAACATGTTCTCCGTGTAAAGAAACTCCCTTGCTCAAGTAATTTTTCTCCATTTCCTACTGTTCACAACAAGAAGGGTTGAATGACTAATAATGCTAATCTAGTAATCAATAAAGACCTTTTTTAGTCTTCTGCACCCAGGTGTTGTATATAGATAGAACATCATGAAAATGTCATGGGTGAGGGCGAGAAATATAGAACGTTTACATTGTAGTACAATTATCCTGTTTGGCACTTTTCTTTGCTGGGCTATCCTTAGGACTCAAATTTACGCAAGGTTTTTCTCCAGAATTTGTGGTAGTGGGTTACCAAGCCACTTGGCAAGTTATATTTTTTTGCCTTTTAACAATTGCATATGGTGATTAACTCTGGCTACTGCTAAAACTGACAGCCTGCCTGCCTACTCAGAACTATGAACTAAATGGCTAACAAGCCCAACAGTGCCTCACGAAGTCCTATAATGAATACCCAATAGTGCATCATTTCTAAGTGTCCATAGGGTTATTTATAAGGAAAAGGGGTGAAGCAGTTACACATTGTTGCATCATACAGTCAAGTACAAGACTATCCTCTCAACAGATCTAGCAGTGAATTCCACATGGATAAGGCAATGTATAACCCTTTATCAGCTGCTAGGAATGAAATTTGACATATTGCAATATCTGATTCAGGCCTCGCTTTCACTCGTGGCAGATAATTTTTAATAATTAGGGCTGTGACATTATGCTTTTGGCATAAAGCATATTCTTTTAGCATATTTCATTTTAAAGAATATGCTTTTCATAGGCCATTTTAAAAGAATATGCTTTTTATAAAAAAAATGTTTATGTAAACTCTATTCTTTTTACTAAAAATCTATGCTTTTATACGCCAGATGAGTAAATTCAGTGTGTTTTGTTCACAAAATCATTCAAGGATGCGGCTATAATAGAAATATAGAATACCACTACTACACTATTTTATTTACGCCTTAAAACTGCATGATAAAACGAGGGAAGAGGGAAGATAAACGAGGAGGGGGAGGAAGGGAGGGAAATATGGAGAGGGGGTAGGAAGAGGAGGAGGGTACGAACAAGGGGATGAACTATGTGGTTGGAGCTTGATTACGTCACAGGTATTATGTCACCAATTTATGTTCGTTTCTTTGGGAGAGACGTTTAACTTTCTCCTTTTTATAGGGAGAAGTGGCATTATTATGTACTGTTGATGATTCACAACACATTGGGATATTACGGGAGGGTGTGAAATACCCTGTGGCAAAGTTTCATAATGATATGAGAGTTTGTTGCAGTTATTTCAGAAAAAGCATATTTTAAAGCATAAAAAGCATATTTTAAAGCATAAAAAGCATATTTTAAAGCATAAAAAGCATTTTTTAAAAAGCATAAAAAGCATTTCTGTAAAAGCATAATGTCACAGCCCTATTTATAAGGAAAAGAGGTGAAGCAGTTACACATTGTTGCATCATACAGTCAAGTACAAGACTATCCCCTCAACAGATCTAGCAGTGAATTCCACATGGATAAGGCAATGTATAACCCTTTATCAGCTGCTAGGAATGAAATTTGACATATTGCAATATCTGATTCAGGCCTCGCTTTCACTCGTGACAGATAATTTTTAATAATTAATTATTCTTTCACTACCTCTTCACACAATTGGTTTGTCCATTATTGGCTTTGAAAAGTTGTTCTAAATTTCTGTTAAACACTTCCACAGCTCACTGAGTTGTGCTTCTGATATTCTTCAGTACAACTCATTGCAGATAGCTGCCATGACCTATGCAATGCATGATTTTTGGCCAGACAGTGAATGTCATGACCAACATGACTTTAGTTGTCATGGCATTTTTGACATTGGGGAGAGTGGAGCCCTGTGTTTTTATTGTAATATGAGTATTAACTCTATTTAGTGACTGATGATGACCATTGCAATTATAATTACTCTAATTGCTGTAATACTCAGCTAAGCGCTATCTTCAGAGAGATGACACACAGCATGTAATCTCATCTGTAGATGGTAATTTCTTTAGTATTTGTGTATGAAAGTACAAAAAATAGCGTCCTGCCCTCCGTGTCCTTCCATAAAACTGCAATACTCTTATTACAGAGTATAAAGAACATAATGAGCTGATATGGACCCTATACTACAATTTCATCCTACTGCAACATTGATAAAGCCTGTCATATAGCACAAATATTGCAATACAGTAAAACACAAATATGGCTCTAGTATTATAATGAATGGAAAAGAATGCAAAAGTTTATTCCTGTCTGCAATGGATTAAAATTTTGGAGCCTGTTTTGTTTTGCTGGCTGTAGGTTCTCTAGTCTTCTTTCGGTCTTCCCTGTTTTGCCGATGTTGGTGTCTTTGTGCAGCTCTTCCAGGATGCATGCTGCCATTTAAGTATAATATCATTCTTGCTTCGACATTCGACAACTTTTGAGTTTCTTTGATGGAGACTAACTCCATTAAGAAATCACTGGTCTGATGCCAAGTACATTTTACACTGTAACTTTAGATATAAAAGAATATATACATATTTGGTAAGAAAGAAGCTTTATCTGTAAACATGTAACAAAAAAAATCCAATATCAATTGTTTTGAAATAAATTACACCACAATAACTGTTTTTCTTTAATATTATTAAATGTATACATATTTAATAAATACAATTTTGATAAAGTTGGAAAGTTCTACTTGGCTCTACTCCAGCCTGGAAATTAAAAAATTAAATAAACTAAACACACAAAACAACATAAATGGAATCACTGATGCAATGCATTACTAACAAATATTCAACAATTTCAACTGACACAAATGGTGTGAAAAAATGTCTCAAATTTGCACATATATGATGAAAAATAGTAATTCCGCATTTGGCAACCCTTCGGCATTCACTGTAGCTGCAAATTCATTCACTCAGAAAAGAACCTGGTTTCGAAAAAAGTAGAAAATGAGGATTTCCCAAAATACTGAAATATATATAGTGATTCATATGGGCCATTTTTTTTATACTCAGATGCTACAACTAGATCTATAATCTTCATAATTTGCGCAAAAATGGAACCATAGTTCACAAAACATTCCATGATGTACGTGTATAGATATTTGCCTATCTATATCCACTTCATTTCCACACCATTATCTATACAGACTGTACTTCACCAAACAACTCTTTGTACCTGTGGCAATAAATTCTTAACCTGTTCATCAATATTTTCAATATTACAAATGTCATTGCTGCTCAAGGTCAACTCCTTCAATGTGACAATTTCTTGTAAGGGCTTCAACTGATCAATTGAGGCAATCTTGTTTTGGGACAATGAGAGCTTTTCCAGTCTCTTGAAAAATGCTAATGGAGTGATGTCAGCAATTTGGTTATCATCTAGAAGCAGCTCCTTACATGCTACGAGTGATTTCAGTGGCTGAATTGACGCTATCTCATTACCACTCAGGTCAACGGATTTGCTGCATGCTAGTAGGTGACTGTAAGCTATTCGAGTAAGGCTTCTTCCATTTAGCCTGAACTGGTCATCATTTTCAGTTGTTAAACGGTGTTTCTTCAGAGAGGTCTCCATAGCTAGCTTGCTCTCTGTGGAAAAAAAAAGAAAAGTTCAATATATTATCTTATGTTCTAGGAAATTCATTATATGGTGCCTTTTTTCTTTGATCTTTGAAAATTGTCTCCTAATTATTAAATCATTCTCAAAAGGGAAACTGATTCAAAATTACCATCAGTATCTATATAGTACTGTCCAAAAAATTAATGGAGCTACTGGTAATTATTTAAAGAATCTTAGTACTACTAATGTTAACACTATTATTTTTTGCACCACAACCACTAGAGGAACTGTAGGTAGTTTTGGAACAAATTCCCAAGTTATAAAAGTAAAGTACTTTTGGATATATAAATTTTAAATTGAATAACTATTTAAAAATTTCAACATACTGCCAATACGGTTACTAAATCTTTTGTCTTAAGGTAACAAGGCCTAATTAAAGATGGGATAATGCAGGAACACATTGATATAGATGTCTAACTACCTTTTATAACAAGGACTTAATCTCAATTACTCTTGCAATGATTATAGCAAGAACTGCTAAAACAAACTTGATCACATGACCCTTCTGTTTGGTTATGGGGTCAAGTTGGTTTAGTACTGGGTCATACCTAGAACAGTAGAAGCTCTAGGGAGGGAGGGTAGTTATACATTAGGTCATTCTATATAGTTGACTATATACTACATTTGAGATAGTCAAACATAGTACAAATAATTTTAGAAGTTAGATTCTGAGGAACAAGTAAAGCCAACAATAGGCTCAAATCAGCTTCATTGAATCGAGATGTAAAACACCCCACGCAACTTTTTTTTATTATTCATATAAATATATAATTTGAAATACTCAGCTCTGTCAGATAAAAGTTGTAAATTGGAGAGTCATACTACTAAATATGAAAGACCCATCTTTCAAATAGATGGGTATGGTGATATATAGTTGACATTTTATGGCATCCAACTACCTTGATCATAATAACTCAATACCAGTTTGGAACTTACTCATATCTGCGTAATATTTTGTGCGTAGTGGATCAAGGTCCTGAAGCTGTGAGAGGTAACTGCTGATCTTTTCTTGGTGGCTGTAGGAGTCTAGAGCCCACATCACATCTACTATGGTGAGCAACACCCCTGTAAAAAAAAATAATAATAATAAAATTGATCCAGAGCTTCTCAGAATTCCTTCATTTTGCAATTGGCATAATACTTTCATAATTTCATGACTGTTGACTCAAAGCAGCTTGCTTTTCTACTTTTAGTTCTTGAAAGAATAATTAAAGTTTGGACCTTGGTGACCACTTAGCTAGCTCAGCTTTACTGATCTTGACCTCATATTTTCCAAGAGCACTCACTTGGTTCTAAAGCAATTTACATGATTCTAATATACTAAAGATTTAACTTGGAAGTGTAATAAGCCTAAAGTTCATTACACCTGCTTTGGGGAATCTTTCTTACCATGATGATCTTGTTTATGCTAATATATAATCAATTACCATAATAGTTTCATTTTGTTTATGTAATCAATAAAAAAATGTGATCAAGACATGCTTCTCCTACATGAAAAAGGCAATCAACAATCAAGACAGGAATACAGGAAGACTAAACTGACTATTTACTTACATTTATTCCCAGGATCCAGTTCATCTAAGGTTATACAGTTTTGCTTGACTTCTTCCAACGTTGACCTGGTGAGACCTGTTAGATCTTCCTCGAGCTCTGTCATCCATTCCACCGTGGTTGTCCCAGTGGATACGGTTAGGCTCCTCTTAGTGGAGGAATTCAAGCTGATTGCGATGGAGTGCTCACCCTCTGATAGTTCCTTCAACTTTACAACCTGAAGTAGGATGTTACTTTAATGCATCAACAGAGAAATGTAATTAATATATAGGCAGGTAGATT
>BOPN01002095.1:102500-105000 GCA_017312705.2 Penaeus japonicus | reverse complement strand
AAAGGTAAAATATCTTGAAATTATTCAGAACAGGAAGATAAACCACAATCAATACTTCCATAACATCTAAACAAACCTTAATGAGAGTATTCTCAGGAATAGGATGTGGGGTGTCTGGCAATGGTGGATAAACGAGGGGCAGCAGCTTTGAGCGGTAATGCCATGCAGAATAGTTGCTCAAGTTGCGTTCTATTAGCTGCTGTGATGTCTTCAGTTCGTCTTCTGGCTGTTTGCTACTTCTAGCGACAACAAATCGTCGATAATCCCAGCAGTGAACTGTAATGTATAATTTGTACTCAGACAAAGGAAGAACATTAACATAAACACTCTTGAGTGATAAAAAGACTGAATCCCAGTAAACATCTCCTAATAACCACTTACAGTTCCTCTCATCTGCCTTGAGATATCTATCGCAGAGAGCCAGTTCCTTATCCCAGGGAGGGTTTGGGAAGTTTTCCATGACCCAACACCTGTGATGCCAAGCCCCATAGCTCTTGTGGTTTTTCATCAGGCAATTCTCCACAGCTGACAGTTCCCCCTGGAGTAGTTTGTCCCAAGAGTCATGGTCATCGCTGAAACATTTGGCCAAATTCCATTACTTGGTGGACATGGAAAAAATGGCATATATTATATAATCCAGATTGCCACAAGAGTAGGAATCTTAAGTACAGTTATTACATGAGATTAATATATAGTACAATATGATGACTAAATTTACTGCTACCACCATTACTACTTCTCACACAGAGAAGTGATTGACAAAAAATAACCCTAACTGCAATATAATACACATATTGTGCAGAATAAATACAACAGTAAACAAATATCACAAATGAGGACTATGAGTGAAAGCCTAGGATAAATAAATAATACCTATAATAATAATAGTAAAAATCTTTTTCAAATAAAATCAAGAAATATTATAATATTATCCATAACAATAACTCTATTCTATTGAATGTATTCTTGTTTATCATATATTTCCAATGAGCTCTTGTACGGATTAAGTCAGCAGTGATGACAATCCCCTTGAAAAATGAATATCACATTCAACCTCACAAGACTGACCTCTTCATGGCCAAGAGAATTTCTCTTCGAAAGTTCCACAGCGTCGCAGCATCAGGGTTGGCCATGAGCAGCTGGGCCGTCACTTTCAGTCCCTCCTCATCATAAGTTCCTGTAGATCTCTGCACAGGATGAGATGGCAATAAGAGTATTGAAAAGAAAGTTGATCTAACATAGATAATTTTGCTTGTGTATATGTATGTGTTAGTGTGGATGTTAGCCAGAGAAGCAAGAAGAGAGAAGAGAGATGAGAGAAGAGAGAGGATTATTTTGGTTAGATTTTAACGTCTTTCACTTCAACTTCTCCCCCCATTCCTGCAGGCGAGAGGAGATGAGAGAGAGAGAGAGAGAGAGAGAGAGAGAGAGAGAGAGAGAGAGAGAGAGAGAGAGAGAGAGAGAGAGAGAGAGAGAGAGAGAAAGAGAAAGAGAAAGAGAAAGAGAGAAAGAGAGAAAGAGAGAGAGAGAGAGAGAGAGAGAGAGAGAGAGAGAGAGAGAGAGAGAGAGAGAGAGAGAGAGAGAGAGAGAGAGAGAGAGAGAGAGAGAGAGAGAAAGAGAAAGAGAAAGAGAAAGAGAAAGAGAAAGAGAAAGAGAGAGAGAGAGAGAGAGAGAGAGAGAGAGAGAGAGAGAGAGAGAGAGAGAGAGAGAGAGAGAGAGAGAGAGAGAGAGAGACTGTATGCGCATGTGCATGTGCATGTGCATGCTTATTAGAGTGTATGCATGTGTATGTTTATTAGAGTGTATGCATGTGTTTATTTGTGCATGTGTAGATGTGCATTCATTCAAGTTCATATGTTTAAGGGAAAAAAAATATATAATATCTATAACAATATAAAATCTTACCTTATAACTGCAACAGTACTGACTTCTTACTATCATTAAATAAAATAGCAATCTATCTATCTATGTGGAATTACCTTATCAAAAGCCTTTGTAAGGCCACCAAGATAGAGTTTCCTCTTCTCCTCTCTCTCCTTCTGTTTCTCAGCCGCCTGCTCGGCTGTTGTCTTTATCTTGAGTCGACCATGCTGTAAGGAGTAAAGAAGAGAAATTGAGTGCATCATCTTTTTACTTTAGAATTCAGAATTCTCTTTTAATGCAATAAAACAGGAGTGAAGGCATTTTTTTTTCAACTATGTTACCTTATACCATCTGAAAGTGTTCTTATGATAAAACTGCAAAATAAATAAGTAAGACATCATGTGAACATTCCTTTCAAGATTGTTTGAGGAATTACTGTATGAGTACATCAAAAAAATTATGATAAATTGTGTGGAATTATCTCCTTGCCAACAGGCTTCATGACTGTCTTGATGGTCTTTGGGTAAAAATGGTAAACTATTTGTGGTTTAGACTTTATTCTTCAAAGCATGCAAGGCTGTGCTTGAGAATGATATGCTATAAATCTGCATACATAGCTTCCAAAGATTGCTAGTAA
>BOPN01002095.1:77500-92500 GCA_017312705.2 Penaeus japonicus | reverse complement strand
AGGGCGGGCTTGGCCCCCCCTGGACACCCCCTTTCTTAACCCTTTGATGACAATGCATCACACCCATGTGATACAGCTAAATGCCCGATGACGGGGCGATGCACCAGTGTGACGTTCCCAATGCAATATTGTATAGGCCCAGCGTAGGGGGTTTCCGCTTATCTGGTCCCGTCGGGATAGGGTTTAGGCACTTCGTGCTACCTCGTGCTACTTAGGGGCATATTTCGTATGCAAAATCTTAACCCAATTACCTACCTCACTTTGCCTAGTTTTGAAGTCAGCCTTTGCCAAGAGGGGGCTACGCTCACCTGTAGACCTCCCCTATTCAGGGCACTTCGTGATACTTATGATACGTAATTAGTTTTGTAGATGAAAATGCCTCGACCCACCATGAATAACCATCACACTGCGCCATGATGATAGCAACTGAGACTTTGTTTCATATATTCCTCAGGAAAGGAAACTAGGACCAATAATGATGCGACCACTCAATAGAGGGCTCTCTATGATTATACTGTACACAATGGGAAATATTGAGCCATCTATCGAGAGAACAAAACAGCGCATACAGATAATTCATTGGGGGTTTCCAGTCCACAGCTTGTCGCCAGCTGTAAATACGTAAACACAGCCATGTTTGAATTTTAGGGTGAGGATGGTGGTTTTTGAGACATTTTGCACCAGATATGTTGCACGGTGTGCCAGAGGGGTCCAAGGGGGGATCGAATCCCCTCCCTTGGCTAGGGCTTAATTCAAAACTAGCCAAAGTTAGGTAGTTAATGGGTTAAGATTTTGAAAACGAAATATGTCCCGAAGTAGGAAGAGGTAGCACGAAGTGCCTTAAAAAAAGGGACCCAGATTGTGGGGTCCAGGGGTGGAAGCGTGCATCATTTTCACTATATATGAACAGCAGAGGTTGAGAGGAATCCATCAATACTGCTTTTGTGGTATTTAGTAACGCCAAGGACCTTCACATTTCTTCTTCATAGCAATCTCATGGCTGGCTGATGAACTACAAGACTAAAACTAATTCAGTTAACAACCTTAAGAGTTTTGAATTTTCACAAGTCTTTCTTTAACAAAAAAATATATTGTATATCTTCACAAAAATATATCTTATGTCTTTCACAAAACATTTTCTGCAGCCCAAAAATAAAGGCCTAATCCTAATTGGCCGTTACAGTAGTTTAGGCTATTTAAAGATGATGACGCGTCCCCTTTTTATCTCGACAAAATCTGTTCTTTGGTATCATTTGATAATTCTCAACCAATAAATTTAACCTGCTAGTCTTGAAGGAAATTACCTGCGAAGAGCAACCGGCCACAAAACCACACAACAGAAATAACTCTAGAAAAAAAAAAAACAAGATGCCTAGATGGCACACAAGGTGATGTGCCAATGTGGCTATCATGTCCAATAGGTCCGGTTTTTATTTCCTTCTGAATTTTTAAAAGGAAATTTGTTTTAATGATGGAATTATAGTAGATCATGAAGTAAAATAGAGCGAGTTTAGAGTGAAAAATAATCAGTTTGAGTTAGAAAAATCAGATGATAGAGCATTTCCCACCGAAGCCATTGGTACCTATGATTCCAATCTGATGTAAACAGGAGGAAGAGAGAGAGAGAGAGAGAGAGAGAGAGAGAGAGAGAGAGAGAGAGAGAGAGAGAGAGAGAGAGAGAGAGAGAGAGAGAGAGAGAGAGAGAGAGAGAGAGAGAGGAGGAGAGAGAGAGGGGGGGGGGAGGAGAGAGAGAGAGGGGGGGGGAGGAGAGAGAGAGGGGGAGGAAGAAGAGAAGGGGGGAGGAAAGAGAGAGAGGGGGGAGGAAGGAGAGAGAGAGGGGGAGGAAGAAGAGAAGGGGGGAGGAAAGAGAGAGAGGGGGGAGGAAGGAGAGAAGGGGGGAGGAAAGAGAGAGAGAGGGGGGGAGGAAAGAGAGAGAGGGGGGAGGAAAGAGAGAGAGAGGGGGAGGGGGACGAAAGAGAGAGAGAGAGAGAGAGAGGGAAAGAGGGAGTAAAAGTGAGAGTGAGAGTGACAGGATGGAGAGTTGCCTTGGGATTAGCCTGAAATTGATTAACAAAGTAATTTATCAGAACTTCGGGGTAGAAAAAAAAATGTTATTCATGTAGATATAGGATGGGAGGACAGACAACCAAATTTGCTCGTCAAGCTTGAAAGGAATAAATTAACTTTCCGGAAGGAAGGAAGGAAAAATTTGCTCCGACGTCTGTCACAGAATAAAAAGCGATTTTAGCCAATGACAGATATTGCATACGACACTGAAAACTTAAATTCTGTTTTGTTTAACAATAGTGGCCAGAGAGGCTCCACTTACGGGGAAAAAATGAAAAGGAAAGTAAATACTCGAGACCAACGAACGATATCATGCAAAAAGGAAGAGATATCCAATTAGAGGAACGAGATGGAAAGACCAAAACGAAAAAAAAAGAAAAAATAGAGCAGTGAAATAATAAGAAACAAAGCGGAAGAATTAAAAAAAAAAAAAAAACTTTGAAAAAGGTTCAGGGTAGAAATGTTTTTGGGAAGTATTAACTGATTCTTCGAATAGTTAAACAAGGCGAACCAATAAAAGGGAAAGACAAAAATGATCAGGAGTGCAAGACAGTGCTAGACACCTTCCTCAAATATACGCCAATAAATCGGTAGACACAATTAAGCTAGAAATACAAATAACGAAAAGAATGAATAAATAGATAAATAAAAATGGAGCAAGCAGTCCACAGTATGTTCGCAAAGAAAGGAAGAAGGGGAATGCCAAGGAGAAGACAGTAGATGAGAATCCTTTTGTACTGAAGATGCAGGAGAGTCACAGGGAATTTGATTGTGTTTGACAAGAAAGAACACCAAAGAGGCATGCTATTGAATGTATCTTACATAGATATACATGTATGCATGTATGTAATGTATGTATGTATGTAATATGTGTGTGTGTGTCTATGTATATTTGTGTCTGTGTGTATATGTTTGTTTGTGTCTGAGTACACCACTACACATAGATTGACTGGAATTTTAAATGAAATCCAGTCACACAAAGCTAAGGTAGTTAGAAATATGAATCATATGTGAGAATTCAACCATAAATCATCTGACTATCCCTAACCAAGATTTTGTACACGATTAAAAGGCCATTGACTCAGTATCTCGAATATAGGATACTACACAAACAGAATGGCGCCAATATTACTGAATATTGAAGATTCACAGCTCGTCTCTTAAGAAACAGATAGATGATAGATGGAGGAGATGGGCTTAAAACTGACCAAGGGTTAAGTGAGAGTAAGGTTTAGTTGTAATACTTGAAGTAGCATGATGCAAATTGAGAGAGAGAGAGAGAATGAGAAAGAGAGAATGAGAGAGAATGAGAGAGAATGAGAGAGAATGAGAGAGAATGAGAGAGAATGAGAGAGAGAGAGAGAGAGAGAGAGAGAGAGAGAGAGAGAGAGAGAGAGAGAGAGAGAGAGAGAGAGAGAGAGAGAGAGAGAGAGAGAGAGAGAAAGAGAGAATGAGAGAGAGAGAATGAGAGAGAGAGAATGAGAGAGAGAGAATGAGAGAGAGAGAATGAGAGAAATAAGTGTTGAATGAATGCAAGGGAGAGAGAAAAACAAAACAAAGAAAATGGATTAAATATAAGAGCAAGCAAATGAGTGGAAAAGAAAAACAGTGAGAAAGAATGTTTATGATTACCTAAGAGAGGACCAAGGCCACAAGAGATTGTGGCTCTGCAGACATCAAAACTTCCCATGCTCTTACTGAAATTTTAAACTGTTATATGGAGGAGGCACTGTAGGGGCAGATGTTGTCAAAACCAATTTACTTGAATGAAATTAGGATTGTTTCTCAGCTCTAGCAATCACCTTTAGGGTGATTTATACTACTTCCTTCAAAATTAGAAAGTAGTTTTCATGACTTCTCATTTGTTTCATCATGGATTTATAATATTTATTTTACCCTTCCCAGAGCCCATTTCAGAACACAAATCTTTTGTTGTTATTCTCAGATAAATGACCGAAAATCTAAATAATTGTGTTATCCCCAGGCCAACAGGAAGGTTGCAGTCATGGGTGCCAGTGGAGGCATTGGGCAGCCACTCTCCCTCCTCCTGAAGAACTCTCCCCTGGTCACCCAACTCTCCCTTTACGATATTGTGCACACGCCAGGAGTAGCTGCTGACCTCTCCCACATCAACTCCCCAGCCAAGGTCACCGGCTTTGTGGGACCTGACCAGCTTGCAGTAAGTGCTATACGTTTGATTACAGTCATGTTTTATGTCATTGACACTTTTAGTGGTAGTGGTTCATTGTATTTTATTTTGTATATATTTTATATTTTATACACACCAATGAGTTTATTGTTTATCTTAGATTGTTGGAAATCCCTAAACCTTGGTTTGCATTAGTGTCATTGCTGTGGTTTCTGAGCCTTTGGTGTTTGTAAAGACCAACAGACTTTCATGCATATTCTGGCAAAGCTGGGAGTGGTTCCTTGTTTATTTCTTAAATTGACAACAAACTGCCAGGGTGGTCCACAAGTTCTACCCTGCCAGAATATATTGTAGGTTTGTTACTTTAACTACAACACTGAAATGCTAAGGTCACAGTGACTGCTCAGAGTTATAGGCAGGTTTATCCTTGATATGTGGCTGTTGGCTTACTCTCTTTCTGTAGATTAATTCCTGTGCTAAATAGTTTTGTTCTCTGACCTAGTTTTAGGTCAGAGAATGCAATATGTCTGTATATTATTTTTCTTTTTAGATTTATATTGTAGTTCAATATTAGTTATGTTGCAAGTAGATTTTATAGTTAACCCATTCACGCTGGGGCAATTCCGGCTTTGAATGGTTGTAATGCCGAGGTTTTAGAACGCATAAGCCTCGAGATTCTCTGGTGCACAAACTGCGAGCCTGGGCTGCCCGCTCGCTGACCCCGAGCGCTGGCCTTGCCCAGATATCTCGTCACCCACGTCTGATGCAAAAACCACGAAACGTGTCAGCACATCATCCAGCACGAATGGGTTAAAAAAAATTATAGACCCTTCTTTTTAATTATTTATTTTTTATATTGGAAAAAAACATTTATTCATATCAATAAAAAGGCCTACAAGTCTTATTTATCTGATAAATTTGTTTTCCAGGATTCTCTGAAGGGATGTGAAGTTGTTGTCATCCCTGCTGGAGTTCCCCGCAAGCCAGGCATGACCAGAGATGACCTCTTCAACACCAATGCTTCAATTGTTGCAAACTTGGCCAAGGCTTGTGCTGAAAATTGCCCCAATGCTATGATCTGCATCATCTCAAACCCAGTAAGAACTTAAGATTATGGGTCTGAGATTGTTCTATTCACTTTTAAAATGTTTACATTTTGCAAGGAGTTTCAATGACCTAGAGATATTATATCTTCCATTTTCCAGGTTAACAGCACTGTTCCCATTGCATCTGAAGTATACAAGAAGGCCGGTGTTGATGCAAGCCGCATCTTTGGTGTGACTACTCTTGATATCGTCCGAGCAAATGCATTTGTTGCCGAGTTGAAGGTACAGTTCAAATATATTCCACTTGAGATATGTTTTGTTTCACTGTGCTTCATAATAAAAATTGAGGTGAAAATATGCAAAATGGATATTGAAGAAAGACTTAAGAATTATTTAACTTGCAATGCTGTTATTTTCCAGGGTCTTGATCCCATGTCTGTGAATGTACCTGTTATTGGAGGTCATGCAGGCATCACCATCATCCCACTGATTTCACAGGCATCACCCTCTGTAGAATTCCCTGAGGATCAGCTGAAGGCATTGACAGAAAGGATTCAGGTACGCAGCAAAAAAATGAGTTTGATAATAACTTAGATGTTTTTCCCTCTACTTCCCTCCCTCCCTCCCTCCTCCCCTTCCCCTATTTTCTGGTAATAATGTGATTGAATTTCAGGATGCTGGTACTGAGGTGGTGAAGGCTAAGGCTGGAGCAGGATCAGCGACTCTCTCCATGGCGTTTGCTGGGGCTCGTTTTGCCTTCTCCATGATCAAGGCCATGAACGGAGAGCAGGGCGTTGTGGAGTGTGCTTACGTCAAGTAAGTAGACTTTAGCTTCTTTTTACCTTGAGGTTTCTTAGTCCTTGTTTTCTTTCCTTATATGTAAGTTTAAACTTTTCAAAGATTTTATCTTGTTACTGATATTGTTCATATACATCAGGTCTTTTATTTTGCCTTGTCTTCCAATATCTCACTCCTACTCGGTGGTTTCTTCCATGTTCTCTTGCTTCTCTCTTATGTATTGTTTTCTTAACACCCTTCGCTTCCCATCCTGACTCTTATCCTTTTCTTCCCTTTTTCAAGATGTAACAAAGAAATGCTATTAGGATGACTTGGGGAAAGCTTTTGCTAATTGGTTCTTTTGCTCCAGATCCGACCTGACAGAAGCTACCTACTTCTCCACTCCCCTTGTCCTGGGTCCCAATGGCATTGAAAAGAACCTGGGTCTTGGTAAACTTTCTGCCTATGAAGCCAAGTTGGTTGAGAATGCCATTGCTGAGCTCAAGGGTAGCATCAAGAAGGGAGAGAACTTTGCTGCAAGCATGTAAACAAAACCGAGACAATCTGCATCATTTTGTGTTGTACAGGGAATAGGGAACATCATCAGCCCTTATCTGTTAGTGAGTAATGATCTTTAGTTGATACCTGATTACAAAAAGAAATCAAGATAAGCTGACGTGAGAAGGTATACCATCATCCCGTACTGTGTGATTGTGTATGTTTTGTGGATGTTTGAATGAACATTGAAATTCCAGCTGACCTCTGAGGTTTGGTAAAGACTGACCATTTTTTGTCATGCAGGTCTTGCCGAATTTGTACATTTATTGACCAACTGTAAATAACCATACAAAACAAGACTTCATGGCAATAAAAACGAAAACTGTTTAACTTGTATT
This sequence comes from Penaeus japonicus, assembly GCA_017312705.2. Taxonomy (NCBI): domain Eukaryota; kingdom Metazoa; phylum Arthropoda; class Malacostraca; order Decapoda; family Penaeidae; genus Penaeus; species Penaeus japonicus. Next base: position 85,565 of record BOPN01002095.1, on the reverse strand, counting down.
TCTTTTAAAACCTGATCCTCCATTAGGAATCATTTTAAAGAGTTATCAAGATATTTTTGTTAATCAGTATTTAGAAGATCTTAATTTTTCAACTTGCTAGCTCTTTCTTAACACTTTAACCCTCTCGTGACGGGTGGTACAACATTGTACCACGCTTTCAAAAGCCCAGTGGCCGGGCGGCACAGTATTGTGCCAGCCATTCAATTGATTTAGGCCTAATAATTGGGACATTCAAGGCTAGAATTCCCCCATCGTGGATGGGTTAATGCACAGCAATGGTAATTTGAAGATAGATGGTCAGATTTGCTCCTCTTACATTAACCCATTGCAGACAGGGATAGAGTTGGTTGCCCAGTCTCCAGAATGGATTTTATTTCAGAGCAAGGGAAGCACCTTCATGCAACATACCTTGACTTTTCCCACTCTTTCAGTACCTTGTTAGACTAGAGCCATTTTCGTGTTTGTCATTTTTTTGTTTTATTGTATTGAAAGACTTGTCATATGGCAGGCACCATCAATGCTGCAGTAGACTAATATTGTAGTATAGGGTCTATATGTGATGAAGGTATTGCTGTGTTTTGGGAAGATAAAAAGCAACTTCATTTTTTTCACATTTGTGTACTGTCGTGAACGAATATGAAAAATATAACCATCCACAATGAAGATAACATGAAGAGGTAAGAAGATGAAGGAAACCTGTGCTTATGACTTGAGTGCCACAATACAAGGCATCCCTACTGGCACAGGGGCAGAATGTAGACACTGGACATGGTTTGAATCATCTTACTCTTCTTCTGCCTGCACGTCCTTCATCTGTGATACTTTAGAGCAAGAGGTTGGCAACTTTGTGTGCCATCACTCTATAAAGACAGTCCTTGCTAAAGACCATGGATGGATGCCATTCAAGGCTCTCTCTCCTGCTGGTGCTTGAAGAAAGTGGTGCCATCTAGGTTTTGGATGTTAGGTGAAACCCATTTTCCTCAAGATTATGGCAATTATAGGAATTATGATTGCAATTGCAATCTTTACTCACCCATTACTCATAGTACAGTAAAATAACACAGTAATCCAAAAATTCTCCAACGTCATGTACATCACGACACCCATCCATTCGTAATGGGTTAACACTGATATGGAGCCACACACCCAATTGCGAGTTTATATGAGTGAGAAGCAAAAATGAATATAAACAATGTATTGTGTGTTGCAATTCTTGTTCAGAGACTTAAACGAAACCAAGAAAATGTTTGGAATGAAAGGGAATAAAGGTCCAAAATTTTCTCTTGATCCCTGATTGCCACTGATTACAGTTGGGTCAAATTATAATAGAAGGAATTTTTGTATGAATTTATAATTTAAATACTGATTATAGAATTAGTAGTTGATTTTTCTTTTTTATTTGTTGAACCAGGATTTTTTTTCCAAACTTTTCATTGTACAATTGCTTGTTTTGATTCTATAGCCATCCCTTTTTATTTTCCAAACAGTAGGAAAATGCTTGCAGGATTCCATTAACTCCCACCACAACTTTTGTCAGATGTACATGCCATGGCTGCAGCTATTCAATCCAATTTACTTAATCAAGCAGTCAAATAGTCAAACATGTATATGATAAGCCTCATGTATAGCAAGAAAATATGCCTAAATATTTATCTAGCATGTTAGTCATACTTCCAATCGCTCACATACACACTCCAATTGTACAGTCAAGTCATGCATAGAGCAGGCATACTAACAATCTATGTTACTTTGAACTACACAAGTCAAGATAACAATATCTTGTATGCTGAGCCTATCAACTACTTTAATCTTTGAAAGTGATGGATGTCTCAAGAATCATTATACACATTCGGTCAAAATGCAAGTTTTAGCAAAATATTACAATTATATATATAAATCTTTACAAATCATATGGACATGTTTAGAATGTGAGTAGTACAAATAAGCTCCTTAGATATAGTATATGAAAGGTATTTTAGTATATTATGGGAAGTGTTTTGAAGTAAATAATTTTCATAGAATTTTCCAAATCGATATAAGACCTGTAATACTTGTAAAAAAGATAAAACTTAAATTCGTGCATGCCAAGTAATAAGGATGACTTCTTAAAGCATATTTTTTTTACTATTAAGAAGCATGACAAGTGATGCGACATCCACCTTTGCCTGATAATAATTGCCAGTGGGAATCCATAAGATCCATAAGGTATTGTTACTCAAGATCACTGAGACTTGGGTGGAGTGGTAAGCAAGGCTAAAACATCAAAGTGGTTAGGTATTAGCTTGGAAATTGCCGGACGAAAGTAGGTATATGTGTTCAAAAATCTGTTGAAGGAAATGAATAAACTATTGTAATCAAATATAATACCTGGTTGAAAAGACGCTTAAAAGATACATTGTGGTTAGAAATGCATTTGAAAGGTAAAGCAAACTTCAATATTTGATAATTTATATGATTACAGCCGAGAATGCTATACAAGTATCTTATAAACAAACGTTGATATGTGTCCGAGTGAATCATATATATATTCATTTATTTAACTGGTAATTTGCCAACTCATACACACGCACTCAAAATTTGATATGCATATTTGCAAACTCCCTAACATGAACTTAAAATCAGGAGGTGTAAGAAGGATAGACTCAGAAGGTGGGCATAAAACTGTCATTGCACCGTGAATATGAGAATTGACCGTTGTTGCTAGGACCCATGCCAACAGAGTATTATCGTAGATTACATTTACGAACTGTCAGTTGCGGACGTTATGTCATGCCAGAATGTGACACGTTATATAAAAATGCTGCCAAGTATTTTACGAATGTGAAGAATGAGCTTGGTGTATCTCTAGGTTACGAGTACAGTGGCAGGAACAATTACGGCGTGGTGTTCTAGAATGTGACAGAAAGGCGGTGTGAATCACTTACGATAAATTAACATAATTGTCACCGTCAATATGATACAAAAAGGTTAATGAAGAAATAATTTCACTAGGAGAAAGGACTGACATAAGTAATCATTCCCAATGTAGTGGCCACTTAAAAGGTAGTCTGCGGATTAGCAAAGATAAACATGACAAGGATTACCCAGACATTACGTAAAATATGAGACGGTTAAATACACATTAAAGTGGATATTTCTGCAACGTCAGTAGGGTGAAGACACGCAAGTGACTCACCAAGAGACTCGTGAATGCTGAGTAAATGATCTCAAAAGAAAGACTAGATCGAGCGACTTCATGCTCTTTCTCAACTAAGGTCGAGAGATGAATAGTAGTAGGAGTAGGAATAGGAATAGATTGAAGAATACCTAGGAATCGCAGTGACAAGACCAGCGTAAAGTGCTTTTGGCTATTACAAGCGAAGGAAACGATCTTTTTTCAAGGGAAAAATATGTGACTAATAAAATGATAAAAGGGGGAAATCTTGGATCGATAATTGCAGAGAGAAGCAATATATGGACATCAAGATAACATCTTTCGAATGTTACTGGTAAAGACCCGAGAGTGGATTAGACTCATAATTACAGCATTCAGGACAAAATGTGTAATAATAATAAATGAAACTGACAGTGGTTTAGAAACACACACACACACACACACACACACACACACACACACACACACAGCGCAAAAGTATAGAGATAAGGAATACACTGACTGATAAGAATTATAAGAGTCCTGAAGGATGATCATTACAAGAGTGTCCTGGAGGCAAGGAGAATATCTGGCAGAGTGTGAGTATGAAGCTGGAAGAGGTGAACATGATCGCCATCAGTATATTTACTCCTCAAGTAAGGAGTAAAATGGAGGAAAAAGTATTCTGGAATGATTTACACGAATGATGGAGAGAGAACCACAGGAAGAAATGATGGTGAGTGAGCGTGAGATGAAAAGTGATGATCTGTGAACAGCAATACGGTTTCGTGCTGGCGGGAGAAGGCTGCAGTAATTTACTTTCAGAATGTTGATGGAGAAATATGGAGAAGGCAATAAGGAGTTGCATAATGGGTATGCGGATTTAGAGAAAACTTATGACAAAGTACTGAATGGGAAATGAGGATGGTGAAAGATATGTATTAGAAATGTATGACAGCGATGAGGTGTAGAAAATAGGATCTTTCTGGTTTGCACCGGTGACAGATACGTTGACAGAAGAGATCAGATAGGAGTCTGAATGGACTATGATTTTTGCGGATGGCATTGTGATCTGTAATGAGAGTAGAGACAGGTTAAGGAGAGCCTGGAGAGATGGAGGTCTGCAGTGGAGGGAAGAGAATGCAAGTCAGTAGGAACCAGTCATATATGCGTGAATGGGAGGGAGGGCGGTTGGTTGGTGCGGTTGAAAGGAGAAGAGGCGGTGAAGATTGGTTGAGTGTGTGGTAGAAAGTCGAAGAGGAGAATGCAAGTAGGGTGAAGGAGTCAGAGGAGAGTGGCAAGAGTGATTTATGGTATAAGGGTATCTGCAAGAGTGAAAGGGTAGATTGACGGTAGTGAGAACAGCTCTGCAGCATCGTATGGAGGCCGCGACGCCGACAAAAGGACAAGGAAAAGAAGCTGAAAGTTGCAGACCTGAAGATGCTGCGATTTTTGTGAGGAGTAACGAGGACTTGCAGGAATATGAATGAGCATTGCTGAAGGACAGCGCAGACAAGAAGCCTTGGAGACAAACCAAGAGAGACGAGACTGCGGTGGTTTGGGCATGTGCAGAGGAATGATGCGGGGCAGACCGGATGGAAGATGAAGGAGGATGAAGTCGCTCAGTAAGAAGATAAGAGGAAGGTCAAAGAGGAAGTTTAGGGTGTGGCGCGGGGAGACATGCAGGTGACAGTTAGCGAAATGCAGACGAACGATTCGCTGTGGGCTTTTCGCTGTTAACAGGGAGCGATCATCCTGTGCGTAGCTATAACCATTGGAGAAAAGTCACTTAGGGTTGGTAGGCATTCACGACTTCATGCAGTGTCAATGACTCCTGGAAAATGCATTCAGAAGAGCGACATGAAGGATATGATTATTTTATCAATTCATATATCTACTTCTTTACTTTTCAGTCATATTCACCTTTCACACTCTGCGCATGTTTCAAACCAATCCCAGCGGGTAGATTGATTGCTGTGCAAATATGCAGAGTCTGCGTAATGCTAAGGTCAGAGGTCTCTCTCTCTCTCTCTCTCTTTGCAGAAGCACGTGTCTCCCCACAGACACAGACACACACACACACACACACACACACACACACACACACACACACACACACACACACACACACACACACACACACACACACACACACACACACACACACATTTTAACGCAAAATATTCGTTTGTTTGCAAATTCAAGTCTAAGCTCTATTGTCACGTGGGTTATCAGTATTCGTGCAGACGTTCTGATACAAAATTATCTAATACGACGTGTATTATATACATTTTTTATCTAAACTTCCTCATCTGACAATTTATTCCCTGCCTAAATTTACAAACAAACACGCATGATATTGCCGAAGAAAGAAAACAAAAATCATAGCTATACAAGTAAACATGTGTCGCAAAGTGAGCGAAAGAGAAGCCAAAACAAAGACACACAAAACAAAACAACAGCGTCAAGCCCTGTTTTTTTTCTTTCTTTCTTTTTTTTAATGTTAAATACGAGGGTTACCGGGTTGATATTAAAGAGATAAGACTATTATATACGATCGGAACTAATGCATTGAACTGAGGCAAAGTCACTCTCTCAAGAGGCATGCAAGTATAATACAAAAGTCTTCAAGCTGTAATGTTACAAGAAGACATTAAAGGTAAAGTGTATGGAGGCAAATGAGATGGAATGGTGGACGGGATTACAAGGAGCTTGGCATTTTGGTACCGCTTTCTGATCAGAAAATCGGTCATTATTATTATTGGTAGGACGATCATCGCCGTTCGTAATGTTATCATTGCTATTATTATCTATTATCATTATTATCATTATTATTATTACTATTGCCTTTATCATCATTGCAGGTGTTTGTGATATAATGGATTACTACTGCTGCTACGACTACTATTAGTATTACTACTTATACTACTACTCCTACCACTACTACTAGTACTATTGCTACTACAGTTGCTACTTTTGCTACTACTACTACTACTTCTGCTACTGCTACTAGTACTACTATCATTTCTACTACTACGACTACTGCTACTACTGCTACTATAACTATTACTAATAATATAAGTAATATAATTCATTATCTATCACTTTTTATTTGTTATAACTATTCTTGTTAATGATGGTGTTGTTATTACTTTGATTTAAAATGTCATTATTATTACAAACATTTATGAAGGTAATAATAATAACAATAATAATAACGTGGATGTTAATGAGTTGCAATGACACAAAACAACAAAAAGGAAAAAATGATAATAATAATAATAATAATAATAATGGTAATAATGGTAATAATAATGATCATAGTGATAGTACGAATGACGAGGATGATGATGATAGTGATGATGATGATGAAGAGGATGATGCTAATGGTAATGATAATGATAATAACAATTAATTAGTGATAATGAAATTAATACCAATAATGAAGACAGTAATCATGATAACAACAATAATGATAACAATGATAATAGTAATGACGAAGCATATTCCAAAAGAAAAATGGAAAACCACAGAAATAGAATACTAAATCATGATAATAAAATCAGGCAATGAAAGAAAAAAAAAGAAAGAAAAAATGCATTAAGAAAAAAAATGAAATAAAACAAAAACAAAAGAAAGTCCTGAAAGTAATTAAGGAATATATCGAGACCGACACAAACTCCAATCAACGCAATGAGAGCGAAATCATCCCCCACAGCAAAAAATCGGCTAACCATCTTTAAATCGAGTTCAGGACCACCCCGACAGGCCAGGGATACCTCGACGTACTTCTATGCCTTGCAAGGGCATACAGCATGGACCCGAGTTGCAACTGGCATTAAGAAGTGAACTGCAAGGAGTAATATTACACAGGGGATTTACGATTCAAGATGCTAAAGTGTTCTGATCATGTGCTAATGGTTGGCTTGGTCGGGGAAATTGTTTTCATTTTTTCTTTCTTAATCATAAAATCTCGCTTGTAGAGTGTAAGAAGTGTTTTTTTATGAGAGAGAGAGAGATAGATAGAGAGAGGGTAGAAGAGAGAGTAGACGAGAGAGGGAGGGAGAGGGAGTGAGAGAGAGAGAGAGAGAGAGAGAGAGAGAGAGAGAGAGAGAGAGAGAGAGAGAGAGAGAGAGAGAGGGAGGGGGAGAGTGAGTGAGAGAAAGGGGTAGAAGAGAGAGGGAGGAAGGGGGAGAGTGAGTGAGTGAGTGAGAAAGAGAGAGTAGAAGAGAGAGGGAGGAAGGGGGAGAGTGAGTGAGTGAGTGAGCGAGAGAGAGAGAGGGGTAGAAGAGAGAAGGAGAGAGAGAGAGAGAGAGAGAGAGAGAGAGAGAGAGAGAGAGAGAGAGAGAGAGAGAGAGAGAGAGAGAGAGAGAGAGAGAGAGAGAGAGAGAGAGAGAGAGAGGAGAGGGTAGAAGAGAAAGGAAGGGAGGGGGAGAGTGAGTGAGTGAGCGAGAGAGAGAGAGAGAGAGAGAGAGAGAGAGAGAGAGAGAGAGAGAGAGAGAGAGAGAGAGAGGTGTATATATATATATATATATATATATATATATATATATATATATATATATATATATATATATATAGATAGATAGATAGATACAATAGATATATAATCAGAGAGAGAGAGAGAGAGAGAGAGAGAGAGAGAGAGAGAGAGAGAGAGAGAGAGAGAGAGAGAGAGAGGAAAGGGTAGAAGAGAAAGAAAGGGTGGGGGGAGTGAGTGAGTGAGTGAGAGAGAAAGATGGAAAGAGAGAGAGATAGAGAGTAGAAGAGAGAGGGAGGGGGAGAGTGAGTGAATGAGTGAGTGAGAGAGAGAGAGAGAGAGACTTTTGACTTTGACTTTGACGAGTTTATTGAGACAAGTGATTACATACATCTCAAATGGATGAGGTAGCATAGGTTATGAGAGAGAGAGAGAGAGAGAGAGAGAGAGAG
>BOPN01002095.1:52500-57500 GCA_017312705.2 Penaeus japonicus | reverse complement strand
AATTGACTTTAATAGACAAATAAATTTTACAATGTATAAAGACAATATTACCTGTAATCGTTTCAAAGATGTTTTCTGTTGTTGATAATAAACTTCTACATCATTTATTTAAGGAATATAGTGTACTTGATCATAGGCATATAGAAAGAAATTTAAGATTGTGCTCAAAGGGATTATGGTTTTAGTTGTTGTCCAATTTAGATTAATGTTTGTTTTTTTAAGTAAAAGCACTATGAATAGATTAACTGGATTAGGAAAGTTGCCACATTTAGTTGATGGCACTGATTTAAAAGGTCAGTAAAGTTAGTTTATTATACGTTGTGTGATAAGACTGATTGAGTAAACTAAAAGCCAGGAAACTGAAAAACAGAAGGCAATTACTATACCAAAGAACCATTAAAGATAACCCAGGCTAACGATGTGATACAATGAAGATGTTTTAGAGTTTAGACAAGAGGGAGGAAACTAATTCACAAAGATATTCATGCTAACTTCAAGAGGCAATTATTTAAGAAAATGAATAATGGGTAAGTGGCAAATGGGAGGGTTATTTGAGAAGTCACTGGATTGTCAACAACAAAATGTTAAATCTAGACACCATAGGCGTAAACTTTAGCTAAAGATATTCAGCGGTGAGATTTCTTATGTAATGCTTGTGGAAATTATTGTAAGATAGCTTATGTAATGTGGAAATGTGGTCACCTGTGATTTTTGGTTTTAGATCCTTTGAAGGCTTGACAGTATTTTCTTTGCACATGAATGAAAACCTGAACATGTGCGCATACATGCATGCTTCTATGTGTGTGCAAACATACGCATAGCTTTTTATGTATACACCATGTTCACATATTTGCACACACACACCCTTATATGAGGGTGTAAACATATATACTGCATGTATGTGAACTGTGAATTGTTTGTGCTTATGAATTGTACATGTATGTGTTTTAGTTGCTTGTGTGTGTGAATTGTTTGTGTTTGTATGTGTGGGTTGTGTGTTACTATGTTTGAATTGCCTGTGTATGTGAATATGTGTGTGTTAGTGTGGATGTGAATTGTATGTGGCTGAATTGTGTGTGGCCATTTGTGTATAAAGATGCACATGCATTTATATTATTTAAGTTATTTAAAAAATGCATTTGTCCATATTACCATAAGTAAATGAGAAAAGAATGTATTTAAGTTGTGCATCACTGGGGCAGTAAATAACGCTATTTACAATTTTCATGAACTGGTAATCAGGGTCACATAAACATAAGATCTCTCTCTCTCGCAGCTTGCTTGATAAACCATTTGTTTCGATATTTTGCTCAATGGGGAAAAGTTTGACAGTATTATTTGAAAGGGAAAACTACAGATCCCTTGGGCACTTTATTTTATATGTAATGATACTGTTATTAATTGTTACATGTTAAATCATAGTACAGTTAGTCAGAGATATTTGTTGTGAATGAGGTCATTCAGAAGGAAGATTTTTTTTGAGATGTCACAGCACTATTGTTCACAAAATAAGAAATGGACAAGGGCTTGTATCACTTTTCCCATTCAATCACTCATATACCTGGAATGCCATATCCAGTCGAAAGAGGACAGGGAATGAGATGAAAAAAAATGTCTTGCAAGCCTCACAGATTCATTAGATTACACACCAATGTATGAATACGTTTATTTTTGTTGGCATGAATGTGAAAGTTTGTTGTCTTCGACTTCTTCCTGCTACCAATTTAATCTGTCATATATTTCTTTTTATTAAAGCACCACAGTTTTGATGACTATTAGTAATGCTTTGGAACATCTTAATAGAAACATTAAGATTACTTGCAACTTTTCCTAATAATGTATGTTAATCGTAGAAAAATACCTTTGTAAGGAAAACTATAACCTTGGTCTCCTACTTAGGTTTATGGCAACCAGATATTGTCTGATCTGAAATTTATATATTTAAAGAAGTGAAGTTGTTGTTTTGTATGCGTAATTGGCATTGGAAGTTGTCATTGTGATGCATTAGAAAGATCTAGTCTCCTTGCACTTTTGAATTATCATTTTAGGTAGAAGGAAATTAATTCATTCTGGAAAGTGAAGACCATTTTATCTTTTTCTATATGGTTGTGTACATTTTTTTTGTCTGTTGTAGAAAGGGTACAAAGATGGAGTAAGTTGATGAAATAAGTTTGTAGGGCCATAACCTTTTTTTTCACCCTATTAATGTAAAAATAAAAATGTAACACTAAAATTCCTTCCTTTTTCACTGTCTTTGATTTTATAACATGTCTCAGTAACGTCATGAACTGTACGTAAAGTTTCTGGTATCCTTCACTAAAACAGATTTATTCTTGTGATAAGCTTGTGATGTTTGCAGACTCACCAAATCATGGAATTAATACAAAAAAGAAAAGAAAAGAAAAAAGAAAAGAAAAGAAAAAAAAAAAACGGTGGACACTCCACTTCAAACTTTCATGTTAAGAATGAGGATTCAGCTTAATGATCTAGGATATGGTATTAGGGTGACAATTTTTTTTTCCTCTTCACTTTATCTTGTCTTGATGTATAATTTTAGCACAAGGATTTCAATATGTAGCTTCCAACTTCTGCTGACGTGACAATCTTACCATTCCGGGGTTTTCAACTCTAGAGCTTAACATTTTTTGTCTCGTTTTATTTTTGTCATTATATTTTTCAATGCTGCAGTACACCTCACTCAGATAATAGTAATCTTATATGAGAAATCATTTAATGTTTTATTGTTTGAGGTCATCACTTATTCAGTCATCAAATCACTGAGTCAGTGATTTAGAGTAGAATTATGTTAACACTGCATTAGTGAATAGCTGGACAGAAGTTCTGAAGTATATGATAAGGGGTATTTTGTGATGCCTCAAAATTTCAAGAATTGTATGGCTTCTTACAAGTAATGTTCGGATAATTACAATGTACAGTTATTGTTGTCATTATTATTAATTATTATTATTGTTCATTTTTTATCACAACCTGTAATAGTCATGAAAAGGATAATTATGTCACATGTGTGAGCACTGAATAAATTTGATTTTACTTAGAATATGATGTACTTAACCCACACAGGACGGGTGGTACAGCATGTGTACTGCGCATTCAAAAGCCCAGTTGCCGGGCGGCACAGTATTGTGCCGGCCATTCAATTGATTTAGGCCTAATAATTCGAACGCCCCGGCATTTGGACATTCTAGGCTAGAAATCCCCCGTCGGGAATGGGTTAAGTAACATCATTATATACATGTTATTGTTATGTAAATTAAATATACAACCTTATATGCTGATATAGACTGAAAAAGTGGTAAGGAAGACAGAAAATGTAATTATGTATCAGTTGTAACTTGGTGAAATGTAACTGATTCCGTGTCATGAACATTAGTCCTGTGTTTGCATTTGAAGGTGTAACAAATATTCCAGATGAATACGTGATTTAGGGACAAAACTAGTCAGTGTGAAATTTGGATATTTTTCCTAGATGTAGATAATCTAAATTATTTGTATTCGGTTTTTAAATCATAATAATATATAATTGTACAATTACCCAAACTTTGTGAGGAAGGTTGTTCAGGAGCCACAAATACAGCGCAATATTATTGTATAATTTTATTAATAATTTAAGGTGTACAAGCAGCATTTCCTGAAGGTTTAATAAATTCACATATATAAAACTTCTTGTTTTTCTCAACCAATATATATACACATACACTATCATTTATACAAATGATCCTCACACAAATACTCAGTATATGAAAATTTAAATATGTATAAAACTAAATGTTAAAACTATGTTCATTCTGTAACTACTTATACAGCTAAGGTCAGCTGCTGCCTTGTCTCAGTGCGTCTGTGCTTCCCTCCAAGCTCAGAGGTCATGCACTTGCACCCCTGAACTGGACCATGCTTGAAGTTGCTGGTATCCGAAATGGCAAGGGTAGCACTGCTGGAACAAGGGCACTGCCTTACACCTATCATGGAGTTCCAGGTGTAAAACCTCATCAATTACACAGCTTTAACCAGTCATAACTATCCCATAACTATCCCTTTTGGATAAAAAAAAAAAGTTTAGAAGAAAATGAATACCCTACCTACAACGGATAATATATCATAAATAGTAATCTATATATCAAAATAAATAGTACTAACATTCAACATACATATACCTAGTTATGGGCTAACAATAAAAACATACTGTAAACCAGAAAAAAGGCTTTAATAACTATGACTTTGAAGCAACACTGTCAAGCATTTGAACTATACTCAAAGCGTTTCCAATAGAAGATTCAACTAATTCCCCATCCACGACCATTTCCTCAAGGACCATGTGAAGTCTGTCGATGTTGAAGAGAACATGCCGCTCAGAAAATTTGCCGAAATACCGGTGGAGGGCATTCACGTACAGGTTCAAAAACTCGTACACCATCAGCTCATTTTCCGCTTCATCGGCAGCTACGATGAATAAACAAGGTCCAAACCAGCGGAAGATCAGGGTAAAATCTCCATCTGGAATAAAGTGGCACTGCCCGAAGAGAGTCTTAGTGAGTGAGTGAAGAAATGGAGAAAGAGAGAGAGGGAGAGGGAGATAGAGGAAGGGAGAGACAGGGAGAGGGAGATGGATGGAGGGAAGGAGAGAGAGGGAGAGGGAGATAGAGGAAGGGAGAGACAGGGAGAGGGAGATGGATGGAGGGAAGGAGAGAGAGGGAGAGGGAGGGAAGGAGGGAGAGAGAGGGAGAGGGAGAGAGAGAGACAGAGAGAGAGAGAGAGAGAGAGAGGGAGGGAGGGAGGGAGAGAGAGAGAAGGAGGGAGGGAGAGACAGGGAGAGGGAGATGGAGGGAGGGAGGTAAGGATAGATAGATAGATAGATAGATAGATAGATAGAGAGAGAAAGAGAGAGAGGGAGAGAAGGAAGGGGAGATGGAGGGAGGGAGAGAAGGAGAGGGAAATGGAGGGAGGGAGAGAAGGAGAGGGAGATGGAGGGAGGGAGAGAAGGA
>BOPN01002095.1:35000-40000 GCA_017312705.2 Penaeus japonicus | reverse complement strand
GATCCTATATGCTCTAAGAAACATAGACGAGGCTACTGATTTCTTAATGGATAAAGGATGATATGAGAAAAAATGAAGATAATTAGCAACATGAGTGGGTTTCCGGTAAACTGAAAACTTTAAATACCCGTTGAAATTATGCAACATTATATCTAAAAAGGGTAATTTTCCAGCATTTTCCCATTCTACTTTGAATTTTATGGTACGAGCAAGGGTGTTAAGACTACGCAAAAAATCGTCGAAATCCGGACTGTTTACAGGCCACATAGAAAAAATATCATCAACGTATCTAAACCAAATCGTGCTCGGAGGGAGAATGGCCGGAAGGAGTTCCGTCTCGAACATTTCCATGTATAAATTCGCAAGGACCGGACTTAAACTACTACCCATCGCGATACCGTTAGTCTGCTTATTAAATTCTCCCTCAAAAGAAAAAACGTTATTCGAGACGCATAAACGAACAAGTTCAATAAAGTGATCAGTCGGAATGGGAATCTTATGAGGAGCTGCAGTAAGTTTACGTTCTAAAAAATCTAGTACATCATCAAGGGGAACATTTGTGAACAGGGAATCTACATCAAAACTTACAAGTTTCATGTTGTGGGTATGTAAATCACGAACTTTATCCATGAAATCCATCGAATGCTTGATATGACTGCTCGAGAAAGAACATAGAAGCGGTGATAAATTACTAGCTAGCCACGACGCTAATGGACGAGTAACTGAGTTGCATGACGAAATAATGGGTCTTAAGGGGATACCGTCCTTATGAGTTTTAGGGAGACCATAGAAATAAGGAATAGACGGATTAACAGTCCTGAAACGATCGAAAATTTTTGGATTGGGGCATTTTGCAGCAATACGTTTGAGATTTCTACGAAAAGACTCAGTCACCGAGGGGTAAGGATTCGAACGAAGTTTTTGATAGGTCGTGCTGTCATTTAAGAGGAGATGAGCTTTCTGGACATAATCTACTTTATCTATGATAACAACGTTACTACCCTCATCCGCTCTGGTGATCACTATATTAGAGTTACGTTTAAGCGACTTGATAGCTAAATAGTAACGCCGAGGTAGACCATTAAATTCATCAAATAAATCGAGAATGGGATTTAACATAACTCCCTTAAGGTAGCTAACATCTTTGTTAAAACACTTATTTTGTTTTGCAATGAGACCATCGAGGCCTTTGATATAATCCAAACAGTTAACTTGACTGGGTATTGACGCAAAAGATAATCCAAAGCCTAAAAGTTCGGTTTCATAGCGAGAAAGAGTATAAGACGATAAATTAACAATCGAGTCGGTGAGAGAAAATTTCGACCAAGGGCTCCGTGAGCAAATATTGTTAAGTTTATTATTGAGAGAAGCTTGATGACGACGACTTTTAAGGGAAGATCTATGAGCAGCAAACGCCAAAAGATCATCTAAAAATTGAACCGGGGTAACTTCTCTCAGTACTCTAAGTGACCTACGGACTTTATGGAACGCATCTTCAACATCTAATTTAGCACAACGAATGCTATCTCGTAAACGATGGCCCTCATAACGAGAAAAAGGTACGCCTAATCTAGAATTAGCAAAGTACTGGCCAAAGGAAGGGGGACTAACCTGTTCTTGTAAGCAATCCTGTAGAAACTTGACCTGTGTTTATAAATATATAAATATGTATATGTATATACATATATAAATATTTGTATATAAATATGTATATTTATATAAATGTATATTTTGATATATATAATTTTAATATATATATTATATATATATATAATGTATATACACATTTAGATATGCAATGGCACTGGAAATAAAGGATTATATTTTTGGTCAACTGTGTGCGCACAGAGTATTATATTTGAATACTGAACTCTATTTGCATGATAAGTATTGTATGTAACAGTTACCATATAAGAAAGAAAGGAAAAAAAATGAAAATAAAATGACAGGACAAACAGTGTAACCTACTTGATTTTGTGATTATTTCTATGAATACTTTGTCATTTTGAAGGTTTTTCATGGGTGCCTGGTACTGATCTTATTTCCAACAGCTGTCTCAAGGTCATCTTTGTAGAGGCATGACACATGTTTTTTGGGAAAATGCAGGTCTTTTGCAATGGAAGATGTGTTATGCCTCCCTGTGAATGTTAAAGTCAGTTCGTCTTAGTGGATGGGAATAGTTGCTTTTCAGGCATGGTGGATATTATAGAGAACATATAATAGGGCATGATGTGGCAGGAAAAATAATGCCTAAATCAAGTGGCAGGAGCAAAGAGAAACACAGCATCTTAGTTGTGAAACTCAACTCCGACTTGTGTGTGGTTATGTTTCAACCTTATGGCAGGATTAGCTGTATACAAGTCATCCACACTTCTAACCTTGATAGCAATATTTGTGCAAAGAAATGGAAGATGCGATATATACTATTTGTTTTTCTTTTATTTTTTTGTAAAAAAAAAAAAAAAAAAAAAAGGATCTGTAAAGTTTTGAGATTCAAAGGATACTTATATGTGTGATTCTAAAATTCAGGTGATTAGATTGCAATTTTTCATAAGTTGTACCATATATTTGTTTTTCTTCAGATCTTTTGATTAATTAACTTCATTTTAAAGTCCATGAATTGTGGAATTTGATACAAGGATACAAAGAATTTTCCTTGGAGAAGTTTTGATTAGGAATATTGTAACTAGGATGAGTACTGATGACCTAAATGTAAAGTCACATCACACTTAGAAATTTAGACAGGTGTCGTGACTCCTTGCACCGTGCTCCTTGCGAAATCAGTCATCAGGTAATAGGGTGAATATAGCTGTGTCAGTGAGTAAGCATATTTGTGCTTATTAATCACTAAGGATAAAGTGATACCAGGTTCAAATTTTATTCTATCATTAGATATTTGTAGAAGTTGTGAGTAATTAGAACCTTGATGTCAAATCACATCACACTGAGAACTTTACAAGGTGTTGTGATGTATAAATATATTTATGTAAAACAGTATTTTTATTGCTTGATTAAATAATTTAAGACCGTTTTTACAGACATTTAATCTTGTTTATGAATAGATTAAATGTTTCATATATAGATTTCAAGTTAATCCATAAAGTGAATATAAGCTCTGGTTGAAAGAAATGTGCTCAGACTTAACTTTTCTGAGACAGGCCACATATTAACCCATCCCCGACGGGGGAATTCTAGCCTTGAATGTCCAAATGCCGGGGCGTTCGAATTATTAGGCCTAAATCAATTGAATGGCTGGCACAATACTGTGCCGCCCGGCAACTGGGCTTTTGAATGCGCGGTACACATGCTGTACCACCCGTCCTGTGTGGGTTAAGATGTTGGGTCTTGGCTGTGCATCACAAAATGTTGTTTTACTATTTTTTCTCAACTTATGGTATGGTATATATGAGTCTATATAGGACATATCAACAAAGTGATGTTGATTAGCATATGGTATGATGCATTAGTTACACAATACAACTAGCTTGTATTGTTAAAAAAAGAAAGAAAAAAAATGCTGTGCTAAAGTAAACTAAAGTTAATGAAAATGCCTTCTTCCCACAGAGCAAAATACCACAAGTTAAAGTATGGAACAGATTTAGTACAGGGCGACATGAATCCCCCAGTAGAAGAGGGAGGAGAAGAAGTACGGGTTGACACTGACGCTATCCTCTCTACCAACACTAACGTATCCTGGAAGCAGTCCAGACAACTTCTTAGACAGTAAGTGTTCGGTGTTGTGATACACGTATGAATACATTGGGTCTATGTATATAGATTTTGTGAGGGGAAATGAAATGATTTTATATTTTGTGTGTGGATTGATGATGTAGTGTGGAATTGTAATTTTTCTTCTAGTATTTATATCTATGATTATTTTATTGTTATGACTAGAAGCTCATGTATATCTGTAGTTAAGTGCATAGAGGAAACATTCATATTATTATGACATTAATCATTATGCAATCCAAGCATCTTGAAATGTTGGTGATGGAGATGGTTACTAATTATTACTAATGAGACATCTTTCTCTTAAGGTATCTACAAGAAATTGGGTACACAGACACAATCATAGACTTACGAAGCAATAGAGTAAGGTAAGATCACATATTTGTTTTGTATGAGTTTTGTTGACCTCTTTATCTATTTATCTACTTGCACATGTACACGCACATTCACAGGCACACGCGCTCTCCCTCTCCCTCTCCCTCTCCCTCTCCCTCTCCCTCTTCCTCTTCCTCTTCCTCTTCCTCTTCCTCTCCCTCTCCCTCTCCCTCTCCCTCTCACTCTCACTCACTCACTCACTCACTCACTCACTCACTCACTCACTCACTCACTCACTCACTCACTCACTCACTCACTCACTCACTCACACACACACACACACACACACACACACACACACACACACACACACACACACACACACACACACACACACACACACACACACACACACAAAAGCAAAAGCAAAAGCAAAAGCAAAAAACATTCACAAAACCTGACCACCCACCCACACCCACACCCACACCCACACCCACACCCACACCCACACCCACACCCACACCCACACCCACACCCACACCCACACCCACACACATCTGTGTTGGTGTGTGAAGACTATATTTATAATCAGATACTTTTTCACATGACTAAACTGATAAACAGCCAGTAGCCGGTAATTAAAGTTTACTTCCTTGGCCTCCATTGCAGATCATTATTAGGAATCAGCAGTGGGGAAAATGAGGAGAACCATAACAACACCCCTGCCATGAACGGGTCAGATACAACCAAGAGGCAACCCGACTCCAACCGATGGAATGTTCCTAAGAAGGTAGGGCTTCTTAGAAAGTCTTTTTTTATTTTTTAGAGGTCTTACAGTAGTTATGACTTTGATTAACCCATTGCTGACGGGGTGCCTAACGGCCTAAATGGTCATCAAGGCGGGTGGTCTATGACACTAGCGGCACTAGCTAAAAATTAGAGTGACGGGGAAAATT
>BOPN01002095.1:17500-30000 GCA_017312705.2 Penaeus japonicus | reverse complement strand
TCTGTCAGTCTCAACTGTTTTATAATAAGCCTGACAGAGAATGGGAAAAATGCAAGGAATTTATTCTTAATGTAATGGGTACACATGCACATTTATTTGGTTATTTTTAAAAGTCAAAGGGAATTAATCCACTTGTTTGAGTGTTGTAGTTATGATTTAGGGATTTATTAAAACAAGTGTCTTGATATTTTGGTACTTGTCCTTGTTATTCAAAACTGTGAGAAGAAGGCGGAGAATGTAATATTAGAAGATGCAAGTCTGATTTTGTGGAGATAAGAATATCATAATTATTTTCAGATAGGTGTGTCACAGTGGCTTGACAGACTGTGAGAAATCTGACCTACAGCCTATGTAATTGTTCATAGCCAAGATCATTCAGAGTTTACTTGTCTTGATATTTACTTGATACTCCTAAAGATGAGCTGAGATTGATAAAGAGGAACTAGAGATTTAGGAAAGAATAACCCGAGGCTTTTATGCAAATTGAAGTCTGGCAGGTTTAATCATGTAATGGCTTTCCCTCTTAACAAAGGCAAACAGTTGAGTTTTGAAGGAATTCTTAATCCTCGCTCACAAATGGCATGAAGCTGAGGACTCGGGAGTTTTGATATCCGTGGCAGTAGTGGCTGTATTCCTTGACATACTTTGACGTAAATATTTCATCAGATTGAATCCTACTCATGATGTAATGCTTTTCAGTTTGACATGTGATTTTAACAAATTTGTGTTTTAAAAACTCAATTCAGTAGCATTCTGGATTTTTAATTCGTATCATGTTAACCCATTAACGACAGGGCTGTTTTGGCTCCAAATGGTCGGAACGCTGGGATATTTCAAATATGTAAGCCTAGCGCCTCGGGCTATTCGCACGCACTGAAGTGCTGGCCAGGAGGATAGCCATGAAGAAATATCTAGTCCCTGGTAGCTGATGCTGTCACCACTTGACATGATATCTTGTCACCTGTCGTTAAGGGGTTAAGCAAGATGCAAAATCTGTGTCACATTACAGGACATCTTCATTGGTATTTCTTCATTCTTAAGATTTATTCCCTATCAAAGCAAAGGGAAGCTGATGGGATGCAATTATATCGTGGGATGCAGTATCATTGCTTAACTTTTGGTGATGATAATCAGGTTAGGATTTGGGTCATTAAGTGTGCTAAGTCTATCATATTTCCCTGAGCATTTTATGGAGAGGTAGTTTGCAATATTTAGTTTCATATGTTTACACATGTGTTTGGACAAACACGTACACATGCAATAGGGATGTCCATGTATGTCTATGTGCATGTGTATGTCTATGTGCATGTGCATGTGCATGTGCATGTGCATGTGCATGTGCATGTGCATGTGCATGTACTTATACATATACATATACATATACATATACATATACATATACATATACATATACATATACATATACATATATATATACATAAACATATATACACATTTACATTTACATTTACATTTACATTTACATTTACATTTACATTTACATTTACATTTACATTTACATTTACATTTACATTTACATTTACATTTACATTTACATTTACATTTACATTTACATTTACATTTACATTTACATTTACATTTACATTTACTTTTACTTTTACTTTTACTTTTACTTATATATGCATATACATATACATATACATATACATATACATATACATATACATATACATATACATATACATATACATATACATATACATATACATATACATATACATATGCATATGCATATGCATATATACATATAGATGTGCGTGTGTGTGTGCGTGTGCACATGCACAGATGCACATGCACAGATGCACATACACAGATGCACATACACAGATGCACATACACAGATGCATATGCACAGATACACATACACAGGTGCACATACACAGATGCACATGCACATATGCACATACACAGATGTACATGCACAGATGCACATACACAGATGCACATGCACAGATGCACATGTACAGATGCACATGCACAGATGCACATGTACAGATGCACATGCACAGATGCACATGCACAGATGCACATGCACAGATGCACATGCACAGATGCACATGCACAGATGCACATAGACAGATGCACATGCACAGATGCACATGCACAGATGCACATGCACAGATGCACATAGACAGATGCACATGCACAGATGCACATGTACAGTTTAGTGTGACATTCACACATACACAGGTATGTGTAAACATATGTTAACACATGCACAAGTACATCTGAGTACTTGTGATCAAAGACACACCATGCATGTACATATGCTTGTATATGTGCTCACACACACAGACATACACACACAGACATACACACACATACACATACACATACACATACACATACACATACACATACACATACACATACACATACACATACACATACACATACATACACATACACACACATACATACACACACAGACACACACATACACACACATACACATACACACACATACATACATACACACACAGTTAGAAGAAATACCTGAAGAAATGAAGACTGTTCTGCATACCTTATTTCTGTTGCTCTTATTACCTTTTTTTTATGTTTCACACTAAACCTCTTTTTTTCGGTAAGTATAAATGAGTGCTACTATTCCCTCCTGGTAATGTCTTTTGTGCAACACTTATCAGATCTGAATAGTTGGCGGGTAATAAGAAATCCTATTGATATTGTAATGTGTGAAGAAAATTTACCATGTCTTCATGTGTAAAATTATGAAAAGTAACTAAATAGCATTTTCAGACAAAAGAAAAAGATACAAAGGTGCTCTTGAGTGGCCTCTTAGCTAATATTACACAAAGCATTATCAAGACATACCTTTGGATATGTGAATGGTGAGTTCTTTCAATGTGGTATTGGCCCAGTGGTGTTGATAGATATGGTTTATTCTGCCGTGGTGTGGTGACGAACCCGTGGTGATGTCGGTTGTGTCGTGTAGCACACCTGGTGGGCGGGCGCAGAGCCACTTGGACGGGCATCAGGCGCAGGCCAGAGTTGGAGGGTGAGGAGGAGGAGGGGATGGAGGGTATAGAGGAGGAGTTGGATGAAGGGGGACTCCCATCCTTACAAGGGGACTGGACAGGCCCACCCCCTGCCCTTGAGGCTCTCAAAGCTAGATACCGGGCAGCAGTAGGGGCTCGGGGTAGCCCATCCTCTCCCCAACATACACCCCCCTCCCCAGCCACCATTGCCACACCCACCACCACAACCACCACCACCTCCCACACCAGTAAGTTGTCATACGCAGCCACTCTTGTCTGACTACACCCCCTCACTCTTGATATGACGATCTTTGCACTTATTGGAAGGTTTCTCTTTGGAAAAGTAGGGTAAAAGGTGATTCTTCCTTGAATGCATTTAAGGTAAGCAATCATGATTGCAGCTCTACTGGTTAGTGGAATAACCTTAAACAGGAATTGCACGAGAGAATCATTTCTGCAAAAATACTTTTTCACCTTCAAGATTCACCTTCTGAAATATCATTGATGTTTGGATGTAAGATTTACTGAAAAGAATAAGAAAGCTTTTAGAAGTTTCATGAAGTAATCAATTTAGTAATGAAACCAGTTGCCTGCTGAAGTTAAGGTGACTCAGGTGTTGGTGAGGAGGTGTGGTCACTTTGGATCTTATCAAGTCGTGCTACTTTTATTTCTCCTGGTGGTGCTGGTGGTTCCTGCAGTAAAACCTCTCGAGATCAAGCTGCTTTTGATCCTTCAGTTGCTTTTGTTGATGACAGTGATCTCTGCATCACTGGTAGTTAAGACATCTGGCATGAGACTTTTTAGGAAGCAAGGAACAGTCCAAGTAAATAGAAGACTTGGGTGTTTGGGAAAAACAAAGTGCTGTTGATTTTTATCTTCATGTCAATTCAACCTTGAAGAAAAATGGTTGGACAGCTAAGATCGTTTTGGAAACAAACTTGAGAGCCACAAAGTGAATTACTTGGGCTTGTTCTTTTCTTGTGGTGTTGGTGGTTAATGCATATTAATGTTCATTACTTAAGCTGCAAGCATTAAAGACATATGCTTCAGCTTGGCATGCACTGCGTATATTTCATATCTGCACACAAAGTTCTGATTTAAAAACTAGTTGTGCTTGTACATTTGTGGTGAAATTTCCATAGATCTTTTGCTTGACATAATTCACCAGGTAAGCTTTACCTTCAGCTCAAACATTAGCTCAGTATTTTATATTATAGTTTTATCTTTCAGCATAGTGTGGTTTAAGTTCTGATAACAGTATAGTTTTACAAATTGTATTCCAGTTTTATCTAGATGCCAAATTTAACATGTACTCTGTAAAGTGCATACCCAAAAGTAAAAAAAAAAAAATTTTTACAACAAGACCAGATGATTGTGAAATATAATTTTCTATTATTAATGTTTTGACCTAAAAGTAATATTGGGAATAAATGGATTGTGAAGTGTACATGATTATGCTTATGTTTGTGTATTTCTTTTGTGTGTATCTACAGGTATCTCTGTTTGTATAATAAGGATTTGGGAAGAATTCCTTCTCTTTTTTGACACTCTATGTATCTTCTTGCTTCATTAGATTATGTTAGGCTCAAGAAGTTAAAAAAATCAATTAAGTCAGATATATATATATATATATATATATATATATATATATATCTGGGTATGCATATGTATACATGCACTTTTATCAATTTATGCCTATGTATGTATACATGCAGTATGGTTATTTGTGTAGATGTATATATGTTGATTGATGTATGTGTGGGTCTTTGTAAACCAATTACATATGAAATTGATATTTTGACATGAATTGAAACCATGGATGGTCTTGTTGTAGTATAAAAGTAGCACACCTCACTCCATCTTGTGTAGTGAGTTAAACTGGTTCTTGGCCAGTAGTATTGCCTCAGTACTAGCTGCCTCTGCTGCACCATTCATATAGAGCCTCTTACTTAGTTGCTTTGTACTTGTTCTATGGCCGACTAATTGTTTTCGTCATTTTTTTCCAGCCGGATTTAGATTTGGCTCAGGCACTCAAGGGACCTTTGTGAGACCAGGAGGCGAGGAGGATGCCCTGGAAGGGCTGGGAGAGCTTGCACAGCTCACAGTTACTAATGAGGCTGATGCTACATATGATGTAAGTTTTTAATATTGAAGGATTCAGAGAGTGAGAGTGAGTAAGAGTGAGTGAGAGTGAGTGGGAGTGGGAGTGAGTGAGTGAGAGTGGGAGTGAGTGAGAGAGAGCGGAAGTGAGTGAGAGATAGAGCAGGGAGTGAGTGAGAGAGCGGGAGAGCGAGAGTGAGGGTGTGTGAGCGTTTGTGTGTGTGTGTAAATGACATTACTTTTAGATAATATTGCATATATGCTAATAATGATACATATGTTTTGATATGTTTTGCCATGTTATTCATTTTCCATTTCATCGTAAAGCAGATATCAACCAAAGAGAACTTCCGAAAGACTTGGACAGCTAAATACACTTTGCGATCACACTTTGACGGAGTCCGCGCTCTGTGTTTCCACCCTCAAGAACCCACTCTCATCACAGCATCAGAAGATGCCACACTGAAGTTGTGGAACCTTCAAAAAACTGTTCCAGCAAAGAAGTAGGTTTGGGTATTTTTCTTCATTCCAGGGTATTCATTTGATAGGAAAATAGGAGCTGTTTGTTTGGTCTTAGTTGTAAGGGGGAAGGCTTCAGAGCTACTGACCATGGCATAAAGAAAAGGATATGGCTTAAGAATGCAGTTATTACAGCTTTGAGCTACAATAAAATGCATGGTCCTGCTTCCTCTGGATTGTTGCCG
The DNA here is from genome assembly GCA_017312705.2 of Penaeus japonicus. Lineage (NCBI taxonomy): Eukaryota > Metazoa > Arthropoda > Malacostraca > Decapoda > Penaeidae > Penaeus > Penaeus japonicus. Next base: position 24,179 of record BOPN01002095.1, on the reverse strand, counting down.
TTGTGAAAATATTCAGGTTCGTTCAGACATTGACATCAAATTGTATGCATTTGTTCATATCCTTTTATGAGAGATAATGTGAAGGTTGTCCCATACTCTGTCTGTCTGTCTGTCTGTCCTTGTAAGGTTGATTCAGATCTCTTCAATTTGTTGTGTTGAGTAGGACTAATTTTGTTATCACTCATTGTTAAGCATTATAGTCCATATCCAGTTTGATAAGTGATGAGTGATGTATTATGTATTTGATATGTAATGTATTATGACATTTAAAATGTTGATTATGATAAGGTTACTTTAAAATTCATGTATTTTTTTCCAAGTGCTTGAAACAGATAATATGGTAATTCGTAATGAAGAGTCACAGTTAAATCCAATAATCCATAGAAACCCATAGCATGTGTTTTAACCCATTCCCGACGGGGGAATTCTCGCCTTGAATGTCCAAATGCCGGGGCGTTCGAATTATTAGGCCTAAATCAATTGAATGGCCGGCACAATACTGTGCCGCCCGGCAACTGGGCTTTTGAATGCGCGGTACACATGCTGTACCACCCGTCCTGTGTGGGTTAAGAGTAGGAAAAATGCAGTAAGATACACTATCAGTTTAACTATATTCTTTTCCTCCTCTATTTGAATAGGTCAGCATCTTTGGATGTAGAGCCTGTTTACACATTCAGGGGGCATCTCGGCCCTGTTCTTTGTTTAGCAATGAACAGTGATGGAGAGAAGTGTTACTCGGGAGGAATTGATGGTACCATACGCATCTGGAATATACCTTCTTCTAATATTGATCCATATGACTCTTATGGTAAGTAGTTTAATGCAACTGGTTTGAGTTTTTGCAAATTTGACAATTTAGTCTTTGTGATCAGATGAAGAGAATTATTTTCCCCTATTCAGGATATTGATAAAAGTTTCTTGTAAAAGAGGAAAGGAAGTAGATAAAGGGCAAAGACCTGATGGAAGAGACTGAATTGCTCCTGGTCAAAGGACATAAAATAGCACTCATGGAAAACTGATGCTGATTAATAATCATAATATTGGTTTCTGAGATTAATAAATGAATTCATGAATAAATTAACAAATCGGTTCATGAACAAATCAATAAATCAATTCATGAATAGGATCCTCTACATATTTTGCCCCAGATCCAAGTGTGGTTGGCGGCAGTTTATCAGGGCACACAGATGCCGTATGGGGCCTGACATTCCATGCACAGCGCCATCATCTTCTCTCCTGTGGCGCGGATTCAACAGTTCGTCTGTGGTCTGCTGATGCCCGCAACCCACTCCTCTACACGTATGCCGTTGAGAAAGGTATTACATTTAGATATGCGTAATTGAAATGATATTTAAATATATGTCTTTGTATCTATGAATAGATGTAGGTTGGTTGATAGATAGATTCATAGAGATAGATATGCATAGGTGGGTGGATGGATGGATGGATGGATGGATGGATGAATGGATGGATGGATGGATGGATGGATGGAAATACATATAAAATATGTATATGAAATATATATGTAAGTCAGATATGTGAAAAAGTATATATATATATATATGTATATATATATATATATACATATATATATAAATGTATGTATATGTATATGCATATGAATATGTATATGTATATATATGTATATATATATATATGTATATACATATGGATACATATGTATATACATATGTATATATATGTATATACATATGTATATATATGTGTATATATATGTATATACATATGTATATATATGTATATATATATATATATACACATATATATGTATATAAATGTATATATACACATATATATGTAAATATATATGTATATATACACATGTATATATATGTAAATATATATATGTATATATATTTTATATACACACATATATATGCATATATATGTATATATATGTATGTATATATATATATATATATATATATATATATATATATATATATATATATAATATAGATATAAATATATATATATATATTTATATCTATATTATATATATATATATATATATATATATATATATATATATATATATATATATACATACATACATACATATATATGTTTGTCTGTCTACACACACACACACACATATATGAGAGAGAGACACACACATACATATATGAGAGAGAGACACACACACACATATATGAGAGAGAGACACACACACATATATATGAGAGAGAGACACACATACATATATGAGAGAGAGATACACACATATATATATATGAGAGAGAGACACACACATACATATATGAGAGAGAGACACACATATAAATATGAGAGAGAGACACACACATACATATATGAGAGAAAAATAATGCTTTTATTTTCATTTATTTGGTCTTATTTACTCACGTTATCATTATGATTTATGTATTATTTATCATTCATTTTATTTATTATTTGTAAAGACCCATGTGGCCACTTTTCTCATCAATATTATTGTAATAATGTTACTCTTACACCGTTCTAAGAAACAAATAAATCGACAGTAAATAGCCGTGTGGCTGGCCACCTTTCTCAATAATACAAATACCATCACTAATAAATATAAATGTGTATATATATATATATATTATATATTTATGTGTATATGTATAAATTTATGTGTATATGTATAAATTTATGTGTATATGTATAAATCTATATGTATATATATGTATATGTATATATATGTATATATATGCATATATATGTATATATATATACATATATATGCATATATATGCATATATATATATAAATATATATATAATATATATAAATATATATAGATATATATGATTATATATAATTATATATAAATATATATAAATATATATATGATATATATATGATATATATGATATATATAAGATGTATATAAGATGTATATAAGATGTATATAAGATGTATATAAGATATATATATGATATATATATGATATATATGATATATATATATTATATATATATGTATTTATATATGTATATTTATATGTATTTATGTACACATACATACAGACATCTATATATATGGATACTATGAATATATTTGTATATGCAGATCTCATTCATTTGTATTTTTTGCTTCTTTGCAGATGGAATCCCAACATCAGTTGATTTTGTATATGAGTCTACCAATCAGTTTGTGTGCAGCTTTAATACAGCAAACTGTGTCATATTTGACTTGGAGACTGGAAAACCAGTCACCCGTCTTGATACAGAACCAGATCAGGGCAGCAATTCTCTCAACCGACAGATTAATAGGGTAAAGCATTTTGACTGTTTTATGAGGATACTTTTAAAATTCTAAAGTTCTGTGAATGTTTATAAGGCCTTTAAATGCTGGTGGTTTGTATATTTTTCTCAGGGATTACATAAAGAAAAAAAAAATTTGATACTAGTTTTGGGAAAGGACCTTTCAAGTTTAATGACTTTCTCAACTTGTGAAGTGATTTTCATCATAGTATATTGAAAGTTTTTAGTTGACATAGTTGTATGATTTTCAGGTTGTGTCCCATCCAACTCTGCCACTGACCATCACCGGGCACGAAGACCGCCACATCAGGTTCTGGGACAACAACAGTGGACGTCTGGTACAGTCCATGGTGGCTCATCTAGACTCTGTCACGTCGCTAGCTGTAGATCCTAATGGGCTCTACCTTCTCTCAGGCAGTGAGTTCTAGTTATTGTGTTTGATGGTATCATTTGTATGGTAGAATAGAATCTGAGCAGAGTGAGATTAAAGTAAGGGAATGCTTGTAACACTCCCCATATACTAAACCTTTCTTATAGATCCTTTTTAATGCAAAGCTTTTTCCCGTCAGGTCATGACTGCAGCATTCGCCTGTGGCAGCTCGACAGCAAACAGTGTGTTCAGGAGATCACAGCTCATAGGAAGAAGTTTGATGAAAGCATATTTGATGTGGCCTTCCATCCTAGCAAGCCGTACATAGCAAGTGCTGGAGCTGATGCACTAGCCAAAGTCTTCGTATGATTAGAGAATCCCAATGGTAATACCAAACCTGAATTTAGGCCACGAGTTGTGAGTGGGTGAGCAGATTCCTGGGCTACAATAAATTTCCGACACCTGCAACTTTCAGTGAACAGATCTGGTATTTGAAAGGAATGGGAATGGGATTTGTGATATGTGAGGAGGATGTCATGTATCTTCAAGAACAGGACTTAATGTACGTTTCTGTAACAAATCCTAAAATTATTAAGCTGATATATGCTGCTGAACCTGTTTGCATGAAGCAGAAACATCGAGTAGTTGGAAACATCAGAAACTGTGTCTTCTGACCTTTGTGAAGGACAGCCTGTGTTGACACACTCACCCAACACACTCCGCTTTGCCAAAATTTACATTCAGTCTCCCGAGTCTGAATGAGTGATTACCGTCTGTGGTTCTCACGCTGATTGGTACCTAATTTTTAATGGTGAAGCACTGAAATTCAAGGTGCCAATCGACCATAAAATATACCCATACACAGAATATTCTTATCTAATTGATTGGGACAGACTAGGGGGTTGATTGTGGTAGCCAAGAATCAGCTCAGCTCAAGCCATAATACTCTACATATATACCCAGCTCCAATATCAAGCAGAAGAACAAGTCATGCAAAGAAGGTGTGTTTTTGTATACGAGTCCTGGGTACAGTGAAGTGACCAGCCAGTGAAAAGCTAAGAAAGTGCTAATGGAAAGTCTGCATATTTTGTATATCGCTACCTTAAGTTGATAATATATCCATCATGAAGACAGAGTTGAGATTGCAGAAAACTTCATATAGCACCCAGTGGTTACGTGTTTAGGATATCCAAACATTCTGCAGTCTGTAGTTAAACATCAGGTTTGGTCACGATAACATCTGTTCAATAGTTTGGTTAGGCTTATGTGATTGAACTGATACAATGCTTGACTAGTCTTGTGGGGTCAGCGTGGAAATTGCCCTACAGTTCATGAAAATGGCTTGCACGCAGACTTCAATCATGGGATGGTTTACATTCTTATATTTATCTGTAAATAAGACCGTTCACTTCTTGCTCATATTAGTAGGCATATGTATTTGCCAAATTTTGTTGGGAAAAAAATTGATTTGTTAAATTTATGAAATTCTTTGTTTAGAGAAAACCTCTTGAAATGTAGGATTTACAAAGGGTAATGAAGCCCTTTGTAAACCTATGCTCCAGTGATACAGAGTGGTTTCATCAAATATTTTTATCTGAACTAGAACTACTGAATTGAGCTAATGGAGTTCAGCAAAATTACTAGCTATACATCATCTTACTCATAGTAATGTGATGTCAGGGAAAAGTTACTGAAGATGACATGAAATAAAACAACTTATTTTCCCATCAAAGTTTGGATCAACCCACCCTCATTGCAATTTTCATAAGCATTCAGATCATTATATGTGACAATACCAGAAATTATGAAATCTGATTGTAAATTTTGTGTGCATTAAGATTAATAAAGAATTATTCAGGGTCAGGTTCATAGGTCAGATTGGTAAAGTTCATCCTTTTGCTTCTCATTTTTCTATCTCCCTTGTGTCTTCCTCACCTTGTTTTTCACGTTCCATTTGGACCCCTCATTGATATTTGGAATTATGTAATGTGTCACCAAAGTTGATTTTAATTTAATCCCTCTGATGATAAGGTCTAGTGTTGTCATGTGTATTGAGTGGCATTGCACACTACCATTATAATTATCAGTTCATTGCTTCTTAATGGTAAATTGTTTGAGGGCTTGTGGTTACACAGTAAAAGCCTGACTGATTTTCATTTTATATTGATTCTTATTTTGCTTAAGTTTTGCCATGTAAACCCCCATGTCAACTTAAAATGAGGAGTTCTTGATAAGTACATCTCTCACTTATGCATTGCATATTATGTGTGACTTGTTGAAACTTTTTCTAATAAACTGAATGGCATGGACGTGCAAGAGAATTGTAAATTAATATAAATATCTGATATGTGTAATTTATTATTAATATTATTTTCTTTTATGAAAGAAGAACAAGATCCAGGTATGGTGCCTCCGCATAATGATTTTGATGGGTGAATCTCTGAAGTATATGTAGACATTATCATTATGCTGAGGATAACCCTCACAGCCACAGAGGCATTGTAACTCGTACATGACTGACTGTAAGATAATGTAAGTGATCTGCATTGATAGGCAGCATCAAAGCCATTAGTACGAGTCTCATCTGTCATCGTGATAAATGCTGATGGCTGCAGAAACTTCTCAGGTTAGGAAAATAGATGTGTCAAGTACCTTCATAACCTCAAGTAGGGAGGCTCCAAGAACTGACGTTTTCTTAAACATGATTTTTTTGGTGGTAACTACTTGGGTAGTATTAGTAACTGGCTTGTTGTTAATCTTTGCACCAAGAACCCTTTTCCCTATTATACGCAAGACTAAATAAATGTTAGACCCCGATGTTGACTATGAATGCAGGTGTCAGTATGTCAGGTTCATTTTCGAAAACTTTCCTTTCTTCAGCCATGCAAGTTTAAGTGATTTAGATCAGGAAGCAAATCTTGCACATCAGATTTCTTGTATACAGTATAGAGCAGAATAGTATTTTGTGATACCGCAATATGCGTAGAATGAAATTGGATTTTGCATATGTGGTTTGAGTAACATGCTTAAGAGAATAGAG
>BOPN01002095.1:0-12500 GCA_017312705.2 Penaeus japonicus | reverse complement strand
GTATAATTATCATCATCATCTTTATTTTTATTATTATTGATACTGTATTGCTGTATATGTCCCTATCAGTGATTTGCAGTTATTGGGGTCCTCCAGTGAAATTGTTCCCTTTTCAAATGATATTTTTCATGTCTTTCCATGAGTATGTAAATTTTTGGTTCAGGACTACTGCTTGTATCCTAGTGACAGTAACTAATGTAAGATGAAACAAACTTTGTGTATTTTATTAATAGTTTTTTTTTAAACCTATGGCATAAGTATTTTTTTGCCGGTGGTCGTTTTGGATCGCAGGCGAAGAGTGATGCATTGAAACACATTTAACTCTGATTTTGCCGTATAATCTTTTTGGTCGTAGTTTGGGTATTTTCATAGATACCAGATAGTATAACCAGATGTGACATATATGATATATATTACCATTATGGTTGTTAATAAGTGATGACCATCACTGAAGCTTGTGCATGTGATGTAGACAGAGCTTGACAAGTGGAGACTTAAAATTGGAAAGAAAAGGAAAAAAGAATAAATAATTGTATGACTGAAAGGTCAGGAACCCATTGACTACTTGAGGTTACCTTGCAAGTGTGATTTAATGCGTGGGTATATTGAAGAGGATGGTTGATAGGGCCATATTCTTACATGGTTATTCTTGGTTTCAATAAAGTGTTATCCCATCTATCTAAATGTTTCAGAGCAATAACCAGAGTCTTGTTTGTGTGTAATTGCCTTTTTTTCGGAATGAATTTTCTCCTGCATTTGCATTCTCTTCTTCTTCTTCTTCTTCTTCTTCTTCTTCTTCTTCTTCTTCTTCTTCTTCTTCTTCTTCTTCTTCTTCTTCTTCTTCTTCTTCTTCTTCTTCTTCTTCTTCTTCTTCTTCTTCTTCTTCTTCTTCTTCTTCTTCTTCTTCTTCTTCTTCTTCTTCTTCTTCTTCTTCTTCTTCTTCTTCTTCTTCTTCTTCTTCTTCTTCTTCTTCTTCTTCTTCTTCTTCTTCTTCTTCTTCTTCTTCTTCTTCTTCTTCTTCTTCTTCTTCTTCTTCTTCTTCTTCTTCTTCTTCTTCTTCTTCTTCTTCTTCTTCTTCTTCTTCTTCTTCTTCTTCTTCTTCTTCTTCTTCTTCTTCTTCTTCTTCTTCTTCTTCTTCTTCTTCTTCTTCTTCTTCTTCTTCTTCTTCTTCTTCTTCTTCTTCTTCTTCTTCTTCTTCTTCTTCTTCTTCTTCTTCTTCTTCTTCTTCTTCTTCTTCTTCTTCTTCTTCTTCTTCTTCTTCTTCTTCTTCTTCTTCTTCTTCTTCTTCTTCTTCTTCTTCTTCTTCTTCTTCTTCTTCTTCTTCTTCTTCTTCTTCTTCTTCTTCTTCTTCTTCTTCTTCTTCTTCTTCTTCTTCTTCTTCTTCTTCTTCTTCTTCTTCTTCTTCTTCTTCTTCTTCTTCTTCTTCTTCTTCTTCTTCTTCTTCTTCTTCTTCTTCTTCTTCTTCTTCTTCTTCTTCTTCTTCTTCTTCTTCTTCTTCTTCTTCTTCTTCTTCTTCTTCTTCTTCTTCTTCTTCTTCTTCTTCTTCTTCTTCTTCTTCTTCTTCTTCTTCTTCTTCTTCTTCTTCTTCTTCTTCTTCTTCTTCTTCTTCTTCTTCTTCTTCTTCTTCTTCTTCTTCTTCTTCTTCTTCTTCTTCTTCTTCTTCTTCTTCTTCTTCTTCTTCTTCTTCTTCTTCTTCTTCTTCTTCTTCTTCTTCTTCTTCTTCTTCTTCTTCTTCTTCTTCTTCTTCTTCTTCTTCTTCTTCTTCTTCTTCTTCTTCTTCTTCTTCTTCTTCTTCTTCTTCTTCTTCTTCTTCTTCTTCTTCTTCTTCTTCTTTTCCTTCTCCTTCTCCTTCTCCTTCTCCTTCTCCTCCTTCTCCTTCTCCTTCTCCTTCTCCTTCTCCTCCTTCTCCTTCTCCTTCTTCTCCTTCTCCTTCTCCTTGTGTGTGTGTGTGTGTGTGTGTGTGTGTGTGTGTGTGTGTGTGTGTGTGTGTAGAATGATAATAAAATAATATACAAATAAGAATACATAATGAGACACAGATAAAATAATAATGATAAAAAAAAAAATCCTTTCCCCAGAGCCTGAAACGCCAAACCGCCAAAGTGAAAAGAAACCAACAAAAGAAAAAAAAAGAAAGAAAAAAAATATATATATAACATCTTGCCATCAAGGAAACAAAGACTGACAAATGCAAGACGTCTTAAATCACTGTCTTCCCGAGAGAAGTTTCTGGAACTTCTCTTGGTGAATGAAAATGATGTGGTTTATGTGAGAGATGGCGCCGCCTCCTCTTCCTCGTACTATTTCTTCTTCTTCTTCTTCTTCTTCTTCTGGTGTATTGATTCTCAGAAATATCTCGGTCCTATTATTGAACCATTGCCTTAATTTAACTTCCACCCCTACGGTACTACCACAGAACATTCCGTATTTGTAGACTGACTGACGCCCTTTTACTTTAGCAGCTGACACTACAGGCGGAACTCGCATGACAGATCATTTTAAGATCATTTGAAGTGTATAATTTTTCCGGGTTAATATAGCTTACCTTTAATTTAACATCTGCATTATTCGGTATTTGCAACTGAAAATATGATTGTCTAATATTAAGAAGTAAAAAAAAAAAAAAAAAAAAAAACCCGCAAGATATTTACATTGCACGAAGAAATAAGCTGAATGAAAGGTAGGGGAGCTGGAAACTCTTTCCTAAAGAAAAATAAGATTCAAGAAACAACGTTAGCCATGTGCTTATTCTTTGAACAGAGAGGGTATAGATAATGTGAACCAGGGTAATACAGGATAATAGAGAGAATGAAACCAGATGATAAAGTATTGTGCGTGGTCAATAGACGGCGCTGTAGTAACCAATAGGTGTACTCTTGAATATCAGTTGTCCTATAAACTTCACGTAATATTTGATGGCCGATACATAGATTGGAAAAATCCCCAAAGAAAATGTTTTGTTGCAATTTCATTTTTTATATTTATTCTCTTCACTATAAACATTCGGTGTAGATTTTGATAAAACAACCACGTCGCCGAGACTAACGAAATTCGTATGTATGGATTACACAGGATGTATATTCGCCATTTAAATGTTTTGAATCAACACCGACCAGTTATAGCGATTCATACCTGCTTCAGCGCGCTCTATTGGATATTGCGCTTAATAGAGCCTATTATAGTATTTAAGGTGCCCCTACTACATGTAACGACCGTCATAAGGCGCGAAGGACAATGGCGATACCGTAATGTTTTTAAACTTTGCACGTGCTTTCGTCATCTACCTCCCAGACGTGGTAATCGTTGAAAAGATATCTCGCAAAATGCGTAAGGACAATGAAAACAAATGCGACTCTGGATGCGACAATGCGAAGACGACGGCGAAGACCATGGAGCGAAAATGACGAGGGAATCGGCTGGCAATCCCAGGCGTCCTTTAATTAAAAGGGGTTTGGGAAGTAGCGGATCCTTGGATATGGATGGGTCAATTTTGCGTGATATGAGCTCTTCACGTCATTTTTATTAGCGTATTTTATTTTGAACGTAACCCGAAATTTCCCCGATATCGATGCAAGAATTGGCAACCTGTCGATACCATTTTCGTCAGTGTCGGCAACGCGGACGCTTTATTAAGTACCTTGTGTATCAAAGTAGGTACATTCTACTACGTAAGTCAAAGTAAAGGTAAGCAATAAAATTAAATAGCAATGAAAAGGCTCGCATGATCACGGAATTAGAGAACAGTAAAGGGTAATACTTAGCCCCAGTCCACAAACACACGCCAAATCACCGCCCCACATGCGTAAAACTGTAGCAAAATTGCTTTTTTTCTTCCGACAGACTGTTTCTTTAAAAACGAAAGAAAGAAAGAAAAAAATACATGGGAATACAATTTAACCTCATTCTGTCCTGGTTGCAGGGAAGAGTTTATCTCTGCAGTTAGCAACGGCATCTCATAAATTATATGGTTGATTAAAGAAAGACAGCGAGAAAAAACAACAACAATTGGTAGGTGCGAGATTTGTATACAAGTACGGATATGTAAAGTGGATCACTTGTTGGCTGACTTAAGTTTCCACCATGTGGGTCGACTTCACAAAACTGGCAAGCACGCAACTGGATTTGAGCCTTAATTATCCTTCATTGGGTCGGAAATTGCTAAATTTCTGCACATTCGGTCGTAGAAGTAGAAGTAAGCGTGCACCCAGTCATGACACCCCACCGCCCACACTGTCTGAACGAGTGCCTTTGCAACCCTTTACTATGGCGACGAAAAAACGACCCGCCCGACGGAACCCATTGCGTACCTTTGTTTCACATTTTGACACGCAATTTTGCAACGCTTGCCGGTCCGCACTGGTTCGCAAGGAGGATACGATGCACAGATACGCAACATGTGGATACCCAACTCTTAGGTCATGAGATGAATATTTGTGTGGCAATTCTCGTAAGATGAACCGTGGAAAACTATTAAAGGTCACATGTCCCATTTTTTTCGAAATATATCCTTGCAAAGATTCTTTTTCACTGAATGCTATGCACACTTCTACGAACGGTTACTATGTATGCTTCTATGAAGGGTTATGTGAGCATTTTTCATTCATATTTCTATGTTAGTCATTCAAAGTATATGCATTTGTATCTTCCTGATTCTCACGCTCGTCCAAACAGAAACATCCTCTTGTACATAGTTCTCCAAAGTACGAGGCGCGAGCGAGTGGTCAGTGGATCACTGCGTCTCATTAAAAATGATAGCGATATAAGATATAGATCCATGAAGAATCTATATAAAATGTAAAAAACTATATTTAGTATGAGATACAGTAGGTAACAACCCCCCCCACCCATTCTATTCGTGCAAGATGAAAAAAGATGTAAAAACTACTGATTAGTGTGCGTAGGACCGCGAAGTCTTAAGAGACAATCTAAAGCTTAGAAGAATCCCAGACTGTCCTAGAAGAGTCTCAGTCTCAGAAAACAGTCTGTCACAGAAGAATCCAATTCTTAGAAGTCTCCGTCTTCGACGATAACCTCTGAGAGGAATATCACTCTCAGACAGTCTCTCTAAGAAGAATCCCAGCCTCAGTCTCAGTATAAACCACCAGCTGGCACTAGTTGTAACCCACCACTGAGAGCAGTTGTTATAACCACTCGATGCCCTTGTTGTAGGTCGGTGGATAAGCAGACAGACGTTCACGTGCCATGGTCTTTATTGTGGACTGTTAATACACCAGACTCTGGCCGAAGGCCAGAGGTCAGAGCTGTTCGCTCTTGTCTGTCTGTCTGACCTCTCTGTCCTGAACTGTCTGTCCTGGGTTCCTTTTGTGTTTTTCTTAAATACAAATTCTCAGTCACTTTCTACACCTCGGGCCTTCCGGTAACAAACGCAGCTGTCTAGAGAAGTTGGGGTTCCAAGGCGGAAATGAACACAGGAGACAGGAAGCGTCAGGTCAAAACAGACTGCCATCGATATTGCAGTTAATTAAGTAGACATACATGATCAATGTCTTGGGTCACATATCAGTATCAGTGCCTTACATCGCTCGGACCACGCTACTAGACGGCCCCCGTCGTATCTTAGTTAAAGAAATAACCAGGCTTTAACTACTATGATCTAGCTAAAATCAATGTCTCCACCCTACAAATGGGCTCCTGGTCATTGGAGGCTATCTGCACCAGACTTTGCAGGTAGCTGTGACATTCAACCATAAGATAAAACATTATCAAATTCATTGGCCGGCGCAGCAGCACCAATGGGCACTAATCAGTGGCCCTAGTAAGCATGTAACATGTATGATGCGAGAAACGATTCAATAACTGCAGTGTAAGAGTAGACACTAAGACTGGCCTCATGACAACATAAAATAGGTGATTGCAGTGAACAGGAGGGCTCAAGAGGTGGCTGCAAAAACATACATATATCAATAAAGATACAAGAATACAATACATACAGTAAATACAATTTGGCTGTGAGTATAGAGAATCATTATGTGTGAGAAAGTAATTGAAGCAAAGGTGTGATTGCTAAAGCGAAATGAGGGGAGAGTGACAACATAACGTGACAAGCTTGCATAGTCAGTGAAGTTAGGAAACGACTCGAGTGAGCATAGGCTAGAAGAACTTGCAAATTACTAAAAGAGCACATAGAACTTAAAGGATTCATAAAAGTGTGGTAGGATCAGCTTATCCCAGAACAAAATCTCACTATGACTTCATGAGATATAGTACTTGAAAGGTGGCAGTGCATTTGAGAATACATACATAAAATATTTTGTATCACGACTGGTGGTGTCAGTGCACCGAGGGTGGGAGTCGGACAGTGGCTACCCTCTGGGGCAAACAATTCAAACACCATCACAACTTATGGGTAACAGGCGAACTAGTTACGGTGGTCAGGCGTAACTGGCGCGATGCCCTGTACCTCAAAGGTGCGGTTGGGTTGACTTTGCCATGCACCCAAACACTGTACAACTCAACCACCGTTCTACCTTGGTGAAAACATGCACCAACACAACACAGTAGGTATACAGGGGGGAGGGGGGGTTACATATATATGAAATGTGCGGGAAAATTTTTCGTCCGCTGGGGGAGGGGGGAGGTAACGCATAAAAACAACCTGCGTGCTCCTTGCACGGCTTACTGAAGCGACATGCGTCTTGCATGGCTACCTGAATAACATGCGTGCCTTGCGCACGGCTTACTGAAGCGACAAACAACAATAATAACACTTTGCAACTGCCAAGAGGAGAACAAACAAAGAAAAAATCGGAATTAAGTAATAAATGCAAGCTCAATAGATGCAGAGAAAATATGAACATGAGTAACACTTGTCGACGAGAAAAGTAATAACAGACGTACTTTAAGGAGTAGCGAAAAGAGAAATTGATAGATAAAAATCTGGCAATACTGATCACCAGCACAGATTCGGAAGGAAAGTGAAAACTATTAAGAATTTAAATGGTTTAAATACAATATCACTTCTCCTTCGATAATTGTACTCAAGCATGGAAAATCTTTTTAAGGTTCACTTTCAAAACAAATATTTTGGAGAGGAACAGTCAATAAAATGTCTCCAGAATACATTATCCGAAGTTGCAAGATGCAGAAAAATACGAATAGCACATGTCGATGAAAAAGTACAAAAATAACAGAAGATAAGCATAAGACAACACTGATCGCCAATACAGATTCAGAATGAAAGTGAAAGCTATCAAGAATTTAGTCTAAATACAATGTCGGGTCCCTTTCGATAATCGTAATCGAACATGTAAAATCTTGTAAAGGTTCACTTTCAAAATAAATATTTTGGAGAGTAAATTCAGAAGAAAAAAAATTCTCCAAATTACCTTGTCCGAATAAGGGAAATATAGACAAAACAAGAGGAGTTATTTTATGACAAAAGGGAAGTAAAACATTTGACACTGCCTTTTCACACGGACAGGTCATGAGGGGGAGGTGTGAGATGTCGGCACGTGCGAAGAAACTGAGCAAAGAAACATTACATACCATATGAGAATATCTGATTTGCAGCATTTGTATAGCAAACAGAACTTCAGAATATTCTGACCATTCTTCACATAAGATTAAATAAAGAAGAAATTCAGTAGGCCGTCAGGGAGGCCGTTATAACGGGATCATCAAGGCGAGATGAGGAAACAGGGGAAGAGAAGGTGTGAACGATTAATTCGTTCACACTTAAGCGTAAGAGAGGGAAGGGGATGCGCACAGGTATTTCACAACAGAAAATACAGAGTAACAATCATGAGAAAATAAAACAAATCACAGCATAGAAAATTCCTAAATCCTAACGAAATCTAACGAAAAGAGCCTGGGTTTCTCTAACTTACGGGATTTTTTTATGTCTCGATGTCAACATGTAGATGGGCGTCTGCGGGTGGGTCGTAGGTAGTACGACCATCTGTGGCCTTTTCTGCTTGTGTCAGAGACTTCGTGACCTGGAGGTTGGGGCGCTCGTGTTATGCCCAAAATCCGCGGTGGGCAGTCTTGGGTTGCCATGAAAGATGGGTGTCGACGTGCAGGAAGTTACTTAGCACAGACAGGTCGGCTGCTATGGGCGGCGGTGTTTGTCAGGACAGGTAGAACAGGGCAGGCAGGCGGGCGGGCAAAGTTCTTACTGTGGAGTGGACGTGCGGGCAAAGTTCTTACTGTGGTGTGGGCGGGCGGGCAAAGTTATTCTGTGGTGTTGGCGGGAACTTCAACGTATTCTCTCGATTCTTCTCAATATCAGTGGTAACGTTTTCGGCGTAGCGGCTTCTTCAGAGTTGTGAGTCCGATACCAGCAAAATCGTGGCACCCACCGGCTGGCCACCAGTTGTAACCCACCACTGAGAGCAGTTGTTATAACCACTCGATGCCCTGGTTGTGATCCGGTGGATAAGAGACAGACGTTCACGTGCCATGGTCTTTATTGTGGACTGTTAATACACCAGATTCTGGCCAAAGGCCAGAGGTCAGAGCTGTTCGCTCTTGTCTGTCTGACCTCTCTGTCCTGATCTGTGTCCTGGGTTCCTTCTGTCTCCTTAAATACAAATTCTCAATCACTTTCTACGCCTCGGGCCTTCCAGTAACAAACGCAGCTGTCTAGAAAGTTGGTGTTCCAAGGCGGAAACGAACACAGCAGACAGGAAGCGTCAGTTCTAAACAGACTGCCATCAATATTGCATTGAATTAAGTAGACATACATGATCAATGTCTTGGGTCACATAATATCAGTATCAGTGCCTTACACTCTCTCTCTCTCTCTCTCTTTCTCTTCATCTCTCTCTCTGTAAACCACCAGTGCCATCAGTTGTAACCCACCAGCTGGCACTAGTTATAACCAGCTTGTTGGCCACAGTTGTAACCCACCACTGAGAGCAGTTGTTATAACCACTCGATGCCCTGGTTGTGATCTGGTGGATAAGAGACTGACGTTCACGTGCAATGGTCTTTATTGAGGACTGTTAATACACCAGAATCCGGCCAAGGCCAGGGGCCGAAGGCCGGAGGTCAGAGCTGTTCGCTCTTGTGTGTCTGTCTGACCTCTCTGTCCTGATCTCACTGTCCTGATCCTTACATGTCCTTAAGTACCAATCTTCGGTCACTTTCTACACCTCGTGCCATTTGACCAACGGAAGCAGACTATTGCATGCTACACAGCAATGAAAATACACTTACTACCAAATAGTAATGACGATGAGAAAGAGGGAGATGTCTATAGATTCCTCCTGCTATAATATATAAAATGTGCTTGGGTCAATGAAGAGGTTTTCATGGTGCTTCCAGTTTGGTACACATGTGGGTGTGTCAGCTGTGACCAGGTGAAGGTCGTGGCAGGAAGCAGGTGTCGGTCAGTACTTCCGCTAGTCGCTAGGGAACAGTGTCTTAAGGAACTATTATTACAAAGACTGCATTACAATCAAATAACAGTAATAGTCAGTCCGAAAATCAATGGCTTACACTCTCTCTCTCTCTCTCTCTCTCTCTCTCTTTCTCTCTCTCTCTCTCTCCCTCTCCCTCTCTCCCTCCCCCCCTCCCTTTCTCTCTCTCTCTCTCTCACTCTCTCACTCTCTGTCTCTCTCTCTCACTTCCTCTCTCTCTCTCACTCTCACTCTCTGTCTCTCTCTCTCACTTCCTCTCTCTCACTTCCTCTCTCTCTCTCTCTCTCTTTCTGTCCCTCTCTCTCTGCCTCTTGAAATTTAATAGGGGTCCTCTGACCTGACGTTTTTCCGAGGGTCACTTAGCGGATGGAGGGATGGAGCGTGGCGTGGGGGCGGGGATACGCGGCGTGTATGAGGGGCAAGGGGGGGGGGGGTATCAGTTAGTATTCCTTAAAATACTAACGAACTTTCATACTCGTGTCCTTTACATACATGGTTAGTTGTAGAATTATAGCATTCGATAATACAAACGAATGATTAACGAATGGGAGAAAAAAAAATGTAGCATTATAGAAAAAGTTAAAAAATACAAAATTACTTTCTTTAAATTTGTTTTACGGCAAAATATACAATACATTTAATGCAGTTATTAAATGGATAGTTCGATCACCGATAAGAATATCTATCCCACCCTCTCTCTTTCCTATCCCCTCGCTCTCTCTCTCCTATCCGCTCCCTCTCTCTCTCTCTCTCCTTTTTCTCTTTATCTTCTCTTTATCTATCCCACCCTCTCTCTCTCTCCTTTTTCTCTTTATCCTCTCTCGTCTCTGTCTCTCCTCTATCTCTTTTATCCCTCTCTATCCTAGCTTTCTCTCTCACCCCCCTCTCTCTGTCTCCATCTCTTTCTCTGTCCCTCCTCTCTCTTTACTGTCTCTCTCTCTCTCGCTCTTTTTACTCTCTCTCTCTCTCTCTCTCTCTCTCTCTCTCTCTCTCTCTCTCTCTCTCTCTCTCTCTCTCTCTCTCTCTCTCTCTCTCTCTCTCTCTCTCTCTCTCTCTCCTGTCTCACTTTCTCTATCTCTCCTCTCTCTCCTCACTCCCCATCTCTCTGGCCAACATATTTTTAATATTAAATAATTCTAAAGCATCTGGCCAACATATTTGTTATTTAAAATAATTCTAAAGTTGCGACATTTTTTATTTTGATATATTCTTTTCAGAAAGCCGTTCAAGATGAGCATAAAGAAGGTCCGGATGAATCTGGGGATAAGGTAATATCTTATTTTATTACGTGTATATATACATATATAAATAAATATATATATATAAATAAATACCTATATCTCTCTCCACCCCTCTCCTCTCCAACCCACCCTCTTTTATCTCCTCCCTCTCTCTCTTTCTTTCTCTTTCTCCTCTCTCTCTCTCTTCTCTCTCTCTGCTATCCCCTTTCTCTTCTATCTGCATTTTCTCTTTACCCTCTCTCACTCTCTCACTCTCTCTCTCTTGTCTCTGTTTCTCCTCTCTCTCCATTCCCCCCTCCCCCCCTCTATCCAATCTTTCTTTCTCTTTCGCTCTCCTCTCTCTCTATCTCTCCACTCGCTCTTTCTCCTCTCCCCCCCCTCTCTCTGTCTCTCCTCTCTCGCTCTTTACTCTCTCTCTCTTTGTTTCTCCTCTCTCACTCTTTACTATCTCTCTCTCTTTGTTTCTCCTTTATCTCTCCTCTCTCTCCTTCTATCTCTGGCCAACATATTTTTTTATTTTAAATAATTCTAAAGCATCTTGCCAACATATTTTTTACTTAAGATAATTTTCAAGTTGTGACATATTTTTATTTTGATATATTGTTTTCAGAAAGCCAAGAAAAGTATTACTGAAACCGCTCGGATGAGGCATAAAACTGATGACAAGACCAAGGAGACATTGGTAATATTAATTATTCTCTCTCTTCTCTCTCTCTCTCTCCTCTATCTCTCCCTCTCTCTCTCCATTTCCTTCTCTCCTTCTTTGTTCCGAAACATCTCGTTATATTTCGTTTATCCGTTTATTAACAGCATCTAACAAGGTTTTGATGGAGCAAGAAGCCGTTTCTGACTGAGCTTCTGATCCAGCAAATTTACCTTTCTATTTTTCACTGACGTTCGTCCTGTACCATCTAAGAAGTTAGTTCAGTCTAAGTATAATTGTTAAACTGATGACCGATTGCTAAGAGGAATAAAGGAAGGAAACTGCAAGCGAAAACATAGACAAACTGGTTATCTAGATGTCAAACTGTGATAATGTGTGTAAAAGCTGATCGTTCTTTTTATTACTGTCCAGTCAGTAGGTCAGTGGGTGTTTATCTATTTATTCAATTATTTCCCACTGGAATTGCTGAGTTAATCACGGTATTTTCATTGTGTTCTGGGCAATTTGCGACGATCTGTGATGATTCTACAATAGTGATATTTCTTTTATGATGT
Source organism: Penaeus japonicus (assembly GCA_017312705.2). Classification (NCBI taxonomy): domain Eukaryota; kingdom Metazoa; phylum Arthropoda; class Malacostraca; order Decapoda; family Penaeidae; genus Penaeus; species Penaeus japonicus. Next base: position 661 of record BOPN01002095.1, on the reverse strand, counting down.
TATCTTATTACGAAATAAAATCTACATTACAGGCAAATCATCAAAGATAATTTCATCCTTTCTTTTATTTCCTTTGTCTTTGCTAAATGATTAATGTCATTTGTCATCCTTTATTATTACATAAAACAGAACAAAACAAAACAAAACAAAACAAAAACAAAAATTGTTGTTATCAGATAATCAATTCGAGATTAATTGCCCGTGTTGATCAATTTGCTTCATGTCAGATATTCATGTTAATTACTGTTCTCGCTGTCAGACTCCCCTGTGCAGTGTGGGCGGCGAAGCATAGCAAAATACTTTTGAAATCAGCTCTCTTATACATACGAAACATGGACTTTTTGTAAACAAGCGCCGACGGAACTTTTCTATATACTTAGCGTTTCGAATGTCCGTATGAGACTAGAGTATATGTGAAGCATTCGCTGTTGTATAGGATGCACTGGAAGCAGGTCTGGCCGCCTCTTTATGTTATACAGGATTTAGCTTTATGACCTAGCAGGCTTGGTTCTTCTCTTCTATACTCAAAGGCTTTATGGAAGATCGTTTAATGTTTCTATTTCTCTCTGGTTTCTAGCTTTCGAGCGACGTGAAAGCTGGGAATCCAACTTCCCAGAACTTTTACACATACACACACACATATATTCATATATATATGTAT
>BOPN01002094.1:224819-234267 GCA_017312705.2 Penaeus japonicus | reverse complement strand
AGAGAGAGATGGAGAGAGAGAGAGAGAGAGAGATGGAGAGAGAGAGAGAGATGGAGAGAGAGAGAGAAAGAGAGAGAGAGAGAGAAAAGAGAGAGAGAGAGAGAGAGAGAGAGAGAGAGAGAGAAAGAGAGAGAGAGACGAGAGGAACAAAAGAGAAGGGAAGAGAATGGGGAGGGAGAGTGTTTTCATATTTTGAAATTTTATCTAATATATAGAATGTATGTAAAAGAAAATAATTCACAGAACATCAAAATACACACATGATGAGATAGATCTAGATATAACAAACATTGCAACACAAGTATTTTCTTTCGAGCTAAGAATAATCAGCCCAAAAGGGCTTACTTTTCAAATATTACGTCTAATTATTGTAATTCCTCATCATTAACCTGTAACTTGTTTAAAAATTAAACAGGTTTACATCATGTTCTCGCTCCATGTGTATTTGTTTCAAAATGTCATTGCTTCTATTTCCAAGGAGGCGCTGCTTTCAATTTGCTTTTTGCTTTACCTTCAATGGCGGAACTGAAGGATTCTGATGAATACCGTTACGAAATTCTTATCACATATCATACTTTAAGTTATGAACATGCTTTCTTAGGCCAAGCTGATCTGCAATGCAAGAGAAATCATTTGGCTAAACTCTTTTCTGTCGATTTTGATAATTCTATTGCCATCATTGTATTGATTTATGTGATCCTAAAGAGAAAGAGAGAGAGAGGGGGGGGAGAGAAAGAGAAAGAGAGAGAGAGAGAGAGAGAGAGAGAGAGAGAGAGAGAGAGAGAGAGAGAGAGAGAGAGAGAGGGAAAGAAAGAGAATGAGAATGAGAGAGGGAGGGAGAGAAAGAGAATGAGAATGAGAGAGAGAGAGGGAGAGAAAGAGAATGAGAATTAGAGAGAGAGTGTGATATGTATATATATATATATATATATATATATATATATATATATATATATATATATATATATATATAGATAGATAGATAGATAGATAGATAGATAGATAGATAGATAGATAGAGAGAGAGAGAGAGAGAGAGAGAGAGAGAGATTTTGCGAGAGAGGAACTTTTCGATAATTTTTCCTATCCTAGTCAAGTCTTGTGCGGCCTTGACAGAAACCAACCATTTATTTGTCATTACTTGCGTTAGTTTTTGGTTCTGTGATATCTTTAAATGGGACTTTCTCTGGATAATAGATATTGGTTTTAATCCATTTGAGTCAGATTTCTATCTTTTTGATAAATTCTCCCGACTGCAGAGTAATGGAATAAGGTGAGGAAAGGAAGAGACAAACACGTGAATAAATCTCTTTGAAGAATCGAATTCGCATATTTTTTCGTTACACAGATTGCCAGTTGATGAATTAGAATAATTCACAGAGAAAATTTACTTTAAATATTCATAATCATTACACGTTACTCACGATAGAAGTCGATTCTATTTGCGTGTGTGGAGAGGATCCCTAATGTGATATTCGTGTCTGAAGGTCATTATATGTTTGTGATTTTTTTCCGAACGCGAAACCACCGGATTCAATTGTTGTGTGAATGGGACAATTAAGTGCATTATCTGGCTGGTAAAGTTGTTTTTTTCGTATATACTTTTAGGCCCCATTACACTCCAGGTTGCAGTGTAGTGTGTGTGTTTGTTAGATGTTTTTTTTATGTGGTGTTGTTGTTGTTGTTGTTTGGCGACTACGTCTTAGTATTGGTGGTTGAAAATTCTAGCTCTTTGCACGAGGTTAAAGTTGACTGACTTTCGTTTGATCTTCCATCATACCATCTCGTTTTTTTTAGACCATACCGGATACAAATCGAGAATGTATTGATCAAATTGCTCTACATTTTCTACCCAGTATGAGAGTGTGAGAGTGAAAGTGAATGTGAGAGAGAGTGCAAATGAGAATATGAGTTTTAGAGTGAGAGTGAGTTTGTGAGTTAACAAAATAAGTATGGGAAAAACAGGGCTCACTTTGCGTCACTCCTTCATCGGGGTATTTATCCTGGTGAAAAATTTAATCAAAAGACGCTCCTCAGAGTTTCCATGAATAGTTGATTTTTTTTTCTTTAGAATCTCCCTTGAATAATTGTTATCACTGATTTTCATCAACGGTATATAGTATACATGTGTTTGGCATATATACTACCTATATACATATACCTATATACATTCTGATTTTTTTTTCAGATGTTTAGTTTTCATCTGGAGTTATCCAACAATATTGACAATTATAGGTACGCTAGGTACACCTTTCTAATCCTTTATATGAAATCTAGGTGCCAAATGACACCAGACACAAGGCAAATTGAGTACAAATTGAGCTCTCACGTCAGGTGGCGGTACGGAATTGCTGCCGAGTGATTTTAGGGCAGTCTGTTATGAGATGAAATAGAGGAATGTTTCAATTTTCTCTCTTGATTTGTGATTTTCAGATGCAGGTAAGATGAAAAACGACCTCGGTTTTTAATAGTAGTATTTGGTTTGGGGCTGAATGACCTCGCATAACATAGTTCTATCTGATGTCGATATAGCCTGCATTTCCTTGATTTTGGAGTCGAATTATAGCATTTCCTGTGACATACTTTTGAATTTGGGGTCAATTCACCCTGACTTCTTGCAGATACAATTGTTCTTAGGGTACTACTAAATATTATTATATATGTATAAGTCTACATTAATATTTTCTTTTCAAAGCCTTTCATACATGAACATGCTGCCCTAAACGTCACATGGGAAAAGATTAGAGAACTTTTAGAAGTTGAAAACTATAACTTTGAAAAGGATATTGATAGCCTGGAAGCTTTAAGTACATCAGAGGTTCTCATGTATATGAATAAAGTGCAAAGGTTGGAAAATGACGCGGACGAAGAAGATGACGAGGAGGAGGGCGTCTTTGTTGCATTTGCAACACCTTCAAGGTAGAGGGAAAGCGATACAGCCAAAGCGACCTCCCTATCTGCTGCTTCACGTACTGTTGCCCCTTGTGCTACCTCCCCCACTTATCTTTGCCTCGCCTGCTTATTCACACCTGGTAGCTCCTCTTCCACACCTACACCTGCATGAAAAATGAAACGCTGCCTATCCAACACCCCGCCTGATGCCTTATCTTAAAAGATAAATCGGTGGTCGAAGTCTATTTCTTTTGGCATGATGTTATGATTATTGCGGGTATTAACCACACCGCCAACATTACAAAGATTTATGTTGAACATCGGAACTGTTTAGATAGAACATTACAATTCCCACTATCTGAGGTTCCCAAGGACACGTATTCCATCTACACCAGGAGAGAGGACAGCAAGACAACTCTCTGTATAGTTAACCTTCCCGTCTGTGGGCCCGACTCTCGAACATCTGCATAAACTGCGTTCCATGTGGACAATATTATTTGTTTTCTCTTTCCTCCTTATTCCTTATTACATTTCATTGAGTAATTCCTGAAAGCTATGCTAAATTCACACAACCAAAGTAGTACATTATGTAACATGTTCCCAAAACATTTTAAATTATTCTTTTCGTCATTTACAGTAAACCATTCTGTGCAGGTTTTCCCTTGTGTATGCCAGTCCTTTTAGTGCAATTAAGGACTTTATTTTGGAGAAAAAATTGCTGTTTTTTTTTTTTTTTTTTTTTGGGGGGGGGTGGGGGTTACATCAAGTCACCTCCGATTGTATATATTAATGAATCTTTTTTTCTTTTCTTTTTTTTCGCACATGTTTATGGATAATTCCTGATGCTTATATCAAAATTACACTACATTCATAGTTCTTTGTAAAAACAAAAATGAACAATAAAAAACGCAAAAAGTTTCTTCCCAGTAGTGTCCGAGACAGCAGAAAACCCTTTCCTGGAGTCAGTCCACTAGGAAAGAGAAATTTCATTTTGTGGATGTGTATATTTTTTCAGTTATTTTCTTTGAGTAAGTTTCAAATTAACTCTTGGATCCTTAAGGTATTAATCTTGCACTGCAAATATTACACCTTTACTTCTGCAATAAAAGTTTAATTTTGATTATGTCATTTTGTTTTAAACTTAAGAGGGGTATTTGACCTCACAATAAATGGATTGAGATGCTATCTAGGGGTTTAAAAGGACCTCTCAGACTTGAATGTATGAATGTGAATGTAAATAACTTTTGTACTCACAATGCACGAAAATTTCCATAAACAGACACTGCTTCTGGTATGGTTTTGTCACACAACATTTCTATCAACAGATCTTGGAATTATAACTGCTAAACTATATGGCCAGCAGATAATTTACTGCTTGTCATACATTGGCCTTTATAGGAATTAACCAATCTTTTAAGAAACCATTCTTTTAAACTTTTGATAAATCAAATGGCATTTTTGTCCTTTACCCTATTATTCCTTATTAGGTTTTAACTAATTTATAAAACTGTCTAATTTCCTAACATTAGTTGTGGCCCACATAAGTATATCATATTTGGCTGGCCAGAATGAAAATGTTTGACAATTGTGAACTGTGATTGACCATATGAAGAGCCATATAGAAATTTGTTTTATATTCAATGAAAAATCCAATTTCATTTATTATATTGCTATTGAGGTTTTATATGGGCCAATGCTTTGTCCTTGAGAGTTCAAAATCCCTGCCTTAATCATTTCACCAAGACCCATACCAAAAATACTCCACCAGAAACCCATATTGCAACATGTTTAGTTGTTGGATGAGGCCTCAAGAAGTAATTGCATATATAACACAGCATAATGACTCAGAACCACAGATAAGTACAAGCATTATCACAAACTGAACCCTCATTTTAAACACTTAACCCATTCACGACGGGGGAATTCTAGCCTTGAATGTCACAATGCCTGGGCGTTCGAATTATTAATCCTAAATCAATTAAATGGCTGGCACAATACTGTGCCGCTCGGCCACTGGGCTTTTGAATGAGCGGTACAGTACTGTACCACCCGTCCAGAGAGGGTTAAAGAAGAAACATCATTTTTCTCAAAATCCCAAACATGCTGTCATCCTGGACATAGGAAATCTAGTTTTTAGGATTATAAACAACGTCAACCATTACGGTCATTAGCGGGCATACCTAATCTACTAAACGTGTAATTAGGTTTTCTGGCATACTTTTCCATGCACAATTCAACAAGAGTGAAAGGGTATGTGCCATCCCTACCACAAGGAGGCAGTATTTTTCCTCTTATTATCACCATTTTGAATTTTCCTTTATACTTTATTCATCACTACTAGGCTGCAATTTCATATGGGAGTAATAGGTTAATGTGTTCAATTAAAAATAAGTTTCATATGGTGAAGTATCAACTAAGCATTACATATGACAAACTATGATTACCAAGCTCAGATACACTTATTTAAATAAGTTGCATGTATTTTACATTTGGCATGAGTGTACAATATATAGATGTATAAAAAAAAAGATTCTGATATAAGAATTCATCTCAATTACTTTGGTTATCAATGGTCATTCAAGTCAAAATGATATAAAACATATCAAATCCAGAACAGGCTTTATTCTTGCAAATATAAATAGCTTGGCAATAGTAAAAAAAATCATCACTTCTACATACTCATTAATTTAGGAAAGTAAGCAAGGTAATGTCATCAGAGAATCTAGTCAGATCTCCATGAGGTTAAGCCAACCATTTCCTTGGCATAGCCTGTCCACATGAAAATAGGTATTAATCATTGCAATGTTACTGCACTTACAATATTATTGTTCCTATAAATACATTGGAATATATTATACAAGATGTTACTAGAAAAAGTGCACATTTAAATATGGGTACAAAAAATATTGCTAAAAAAAGATGTCATCACAGAAGCAACAGAAATACCATGAAATGTGACCTAAGTATTTATTGAAATAAACCAAATGTATAAGTATGTGTTATTCATATTTTGTGCTCTATCAAAATGTTACTCAATGTTATCATGTATTCTGGAGTCAAGCAAACATGACAAAAATGCATCAACATATAATAACTATACAAAATGACATGAGTGGTAGATAGGAACTGCATTGAAGAGGAATCCTGAAATTACCACATAAAATTGAGAATCAGAAACACATTTCCACAATTTTTTAGTTCATCTTCTTGCACAGTGAAAGCCATAATACCTGTATGCTAACTTTGCACCACAATCATGTTCCCTTTTTATAAAAGAGACAATTTCTTTATGTATACTATTCATGTTGCTGCTGCATCCCTACACACAATGTGCAATGTGTGACTGCACAAATTTTACTCCAATTTTTTAAAATGGCAACAGAAGACAGGTTAGCATGCAAGTTGTATGTGTTGACTGATTATGGCACTTGTGTATTGCTTTTATATAATCCTGATCAAGAAATAGACAACAAAAATAATACTAAAAAAATAAAGATAAGGTTTAATAGTTCATGTAAACAACAATATTTTTTAACCTAGTCAGAGGAACATTGAATAAACTAAAACATGTATATCTAATCATACATTCACAGAAATTCATACCTGTATAAATATGTCATGAATGTGAAAGTATAATTGAGCCTGCAATGATAATACTGTAAAACAACTAACCAGAGTGTTATGGACAACACACACTCTGCACCTTATTTTTGATACACTGGGTTGGAAAGAATACCAAATACACACTATATGTCTTTAACAACAACTTCTATTGTTGTTTTTCCAACAGAAAAAAAAGGTTTCTAATTTAAATTTCAACCTCCTCAATTTGTTCTTCTGTATTGCTAAGGCAAGCAACTTGTTTACTGTGTCTTGGCCTCTTGTTCTTTTTTCTTCAGAGCCTTAACACGGAACACCTTCAGCTGGTTGAAGACGATGCTTGTGAGAACCGATCCAGGAAGAAGGAACTTGGCACATTCGGCAAAATAAATCTGCAATGAAATACAGGAGCTTATAGCAAACCAAATATGAAGTTCTCAAGCCTACAGCACCCCACAATGAATTGAGAATTTACATATCAGTAACTAATATGTTATACACCAAGACTACTCAACTGGCAGCCCGAGCTCCAAATCCAGACTTTCCGAGGAGCAGCTGGACCCAAAGCACCAAGAGGGCAAAAATAGAATGAAATATCATGAAGGTAATCCACTATATTTAATATAAAAAGCCAGCTAGAATATGAAATTTATACAAATCATATGGGTACACTAACTTGTACTCAGATTGGTTGTTTTATTTTCACGATTGCATGTAAAATATCTATCTAGACCTCTCCACACATTGGAACTTGCATTACTGGAACTTTGCTCACTATACTTAAGTAGCCCTGTTATACACGATCCTCAATACTCTTAAAATTATTTCTAAAAATACTCACAAAATAGAATTATCTGCCTCAGCTAGAACAAGCACTATCATAGAAGAGGTAAGGAAGAGGTAAGGAGGAGGAGAAGGAGGAGGAGGAGAAGGAGGAGGAGAAGGAGGAAGAGGAAGAAGAAGAAGAAGAAAGTAAAAGGGGAAGAAATACGACATCAAATCTAAAGCCTTGTTCCTTTTCTATTTCAAGCATGTAGGTTTAACACCTCGGGCTATTTGCCTGCACTGGCTGTAAATGCCTGCTACATGCCTGATCGTCTGACGTGACGGCCATACAAAAAGCCATGACAAAACATCACATCCCCGGCAACAGGTATTGCCACCACATGATGTGATATCTTGTCCCCCAATGTTAATAGGTTAACCTGTTGCTGATGGAGTTGTTTTGGCTCCAAATGGTCTAAATGTAGAGGTATTTCAAATGCATAAGCCTAACACCTTGGGCTATTCGTCTGCTCTGCCTGCGGCCAAGCACTACGCTCCCAATCACCCAAAGGAAAACAATGACAAAATATCTCCTCCCCAGCGGCTGGTCCTGCTAACGTAATATCTTGTCATCCGGCATTAACAGATTAATAGCCATTCAAAGCTTATGCCTACCTGAAGTTTGTGCATGAAGTACCCAGCTGTTCTCTTCTCAATGCCGGTGGTCTTCATGGTGGAGCGGACGTATGCCGTTGGGGTTGGGATCATGAGGGAAGGCCGCTTCAGCTTGGACAGTTTGGACACAACAAAGCCAGGCAGGACACACTGGATGGTGATGCCCTTTTTACCATACTCTGCTGCCAGACTGTCACTTATGCTTTCAACATAAGCCTGTAACAGTTAGAAAATAAATAAATAAACAAAATAGATAAGTAATAGTCAATAAAAGCAAAATAACCTTGCTCTCTTTTCTGAGGCATATAAATTATAATACAAATTCATCTTTTGCATTAGCTATAACTAGATCAGACATCTTCAAGTAGGTGAATAATCAAATCATGATTGTACCTTTGTGGCAGCATACACAGCCAGCAGAGGGGCAGGAATGGTGGCAGAGAGTGATGCAACATTGATGATAAGACCTCGCTTTCTCTCTTCCATGCCAGGTAAGACAACGCGGGTCATCATTGTCACAGATGTGATGTTGCAGTTAATGAGCCTGTGGCACAACCTGAAAGAAGCGAACATTCCTTTTAGAAAAAAAGCAGCTCCAAATTTTCTTTTAGTGTACATTCAAAGGCATGTTAAAGATGAGAACACATTAGCAAATATATTTTAGAAAAACAAAATGTATTCTGATATTTTGCACATTTTGCTTGTCTAAATATATACACAAAGTCTTCCTTACTAAATATCTGACAATCAAGTATAAAATAAATCCAATTATAATATTTTCAGAGTTAAAACAAATGTCTTTTGCAAACGCCTTTCACTGTAAAAAAAATAATAATAATAAAAATAAAAAATATGAAATTTACTTTATATGAATAAATACAATGACTTTCAAAGTGGGTGAAAAAAAAAGAAAAAATTGACTTGACACAGAGCAAAATCAAAGATGCAGAAGAATAGAGGTAACTTACTCATCTCCATTCTCTAGGTTATTAAAATATTCTGGGTGATCGTAGCTCATCCCAACATTGTTGACAAGAACCCCGATGTCCATGCCGGCCAACTCTTTCCTTACACGGTCATAGATGTCAGTCTTGGTGAAGTCCACATCAATGATCTTAGTTTCAGTTCCATATTTACTGTCTGAAGAAGAAAAAATATGAAAGTTAACATAACTGAAATTCATAATAGGATGCAATACAGATTAAATGCCATTATAAAAAAAAGAGAAACAAAGCAAAGAAGAGAAAGAAATAGAGTATAAGAAAGAAGGATAGAAACCAAATTGGAAAAAAAACAGGAGAGAAAAGAGGAATAAAGAGAAAATAGACTAGTAGGGGAAGAGTAAGAGGATAAACAGCACACATGATTTTGTTGAGAGCAAACTATTATAATTCTAAAGTTGTGCATTGCCTGTTAAGCTTATAAATTAAAATAATAACATATAATAAGATATTCATTTAGAAGATAGAATATTACAAATATATTTCAAGGAAGGGAATTTGTACACACTTCATTTT
>BOPN01002094.1:179819-197319 GCA_017312705.2 Penaeus japonicus | reverse complement strand
GTTCTGATGTCAAAATCATGGATTTAGGTCCTGGCAGTTTGTCAATATGGACATATACATGAGTTCTATGCCATGGTGCAGATAGTTTGGTTTCTGAGATATTAAGAGCATCAATGCTCCAGACATTGAAGCTGAGGATGGTCTGGGCAGTTTTGGCTTTCCATTCTAAGTTGGAGTGCATTAGATTGGAATATCGAGGCCGAGCAAACCTGACTCTGTGACTGATCTCATTTGCCAGAGCTTGGGAGATCTGTGGTTTGGGTAGGAGCTGCAAGATTCTAGTACCAAGAACGGTATTAATTTGGGTAACACGACTGTGGACTGTGGGGAGATCTAATTCTTTCCTCATGACCAGAACTTTGGCAGTCATTGGGCAACCGAGTATAATTCTCATAGCCTTGTTCTGGGAGAGAGAGAGAGAGAGATTATGTGTGTATATGATATACTATCTATCTATCTATCTACCTATATGTATATATATACATATATATATATATATATATATATATATATATATATATATATATAAACACATGCATTTATCTATATATATATACTGAGCTAATATCAGATTATATTTACTAAATTCAAGATACACACAATGTACATAGTACGCCATGTTTCATCCTAATATAATTGACAATCTGTCTTTTCACAAAAAAAAAGTAAATATTACTATCCAAATGAAATTTGAGCATTTCTGCGGTACTGTGTAAGCTTGCAAGGAATGTGTATATATGACTAGTCTGGTGTTTTTCAAGGAATTTATGAGAACAATGTTTCCCAATGTCGTTCTTTCTCTTCTGACAATGCTGTCTTCCTTTGTCTCTTCTTGAATAGTAATGTTTTTGATGGCATTGTGGGGTATTTGGGTATCCATACCTGAAACATCCGAGACAGCAGTAAGCTACTAGCAATATCTGCAGAAAATAACAATAAGTGAACATTTTAAAATTTACAGTAGATATTCCTTAAATCCCTCAATAAGTACGTGCAAAAATAAACCACTTTTAGAGGATATTACAAGTAGAACAAAACAAAAAAAGTTTAATTTCAAAATTAAGTATCTACTTGTGACTTATAACTCAGATAACTCGAAATTCTGCAAAAAGTACAAAAAAAAAAATAATAATAATGATAATAATAAAGAAATAAATAAATAAAAAATCTTCATCTTGATTCCAAGTTTTCTGTTTACATAATGTCGTTCATTACTGAACTTCAGTAATTAACATTTTGGTCACTTTACTTCTCACCCATCTTTCAAGAAGGCCAGGGAAACCCACACTGTAAAATAGACACCTTAATTCCAGGCAGGATCCACTCTCTTAGTTTAGGCACAGCCAATGATTGAGGCCGCTCCCGCCAGCCATCACCCTCCAGATTCAGTTTCTACTTCGTCAAGTTCGGAACTGATATATACAATTGCCTCCCTGGTTGCCACTGGCCCCCTAAAATGCGTAAGGATCGCCACCCGTGACGACGGTGCTCCCAAGACCTACACTCCCACAGACGTTCACGCCCTCCGTACCCCAGGACTCTTTGACGTGACCACTTTCCAGGAAACCCCCTTTGACACTTGTCTTCTCCTCGGTTACATCAACCATTGCCCCGTGAGAGTATACGACTGTTATAGCTAACTCCATCAAGATCCGACCTGAACTCCATCAGCAGCCTGGTCAAACCGCCAAACACGGCGTCTCCCCCACATAGACACAACTCCAAGTTCAAACGCCTATCCCCTTTGAAACTCTAAGGAGCCTTTGTACCTCGTCAAGAACCCTGAAAGGAGCTGGAAACCTTATGGTGACTTCCAACAGCTGAACCTCATCACCAAATCTGACCATTACCCTCTTACAAGTATGGCAGACCTCACTTCAAACTTCAGCAAGGCAACGATTTTCTCCAAACTTGACCTCCTGAAGGGTTACTATCAAGTCCGGAAGACGTCTTAAAGACAGGACTTATCATGCTCTTCCGGACATATATCTCCTACTCCACCTTCGGCCTTCGGAACTCCAAGGGAAACTATTTAGTGGTTACGAGACGATATCCTCCGCCGCTTCCCCTATAGTGCCTTGCTTCTTAGAAGACATCCTTACCTTCTCTAGCAATCCCACAGGACACCTCGCGCACAACCGGAATGCACTGCGACTCCTCTAAGAAAACCGACTGGTCGTGCATTATAAGTGTCTTTTCGGCACACATGAATGTGAAATTCCTTGGATACGAGATATCCGCCGCCGGGTCCCGCTTCCTTCCTTCCAAATTTCAGGCAGTTAAGAACTTCACGATATCCACCACCATTAAGCACAACCAAAAGTTCGCTGATATTGTCATCAGCTATTACCGCCTCCACCCCGGCATCGTCAGTAAATATGCCCCATTTACGACGCAATGGCAGGGAAGCCAAGGAATCTGGAATGGGGAAATAGATGCCAGGAATGAAGCAGTTGAGGTGGTCATCAAGCGATCCGTCAGTGGCACACACCTCCTGCTTGACTTCTTCAGCCGAAAACCTTTGAATTCCTCTCGACAGTTGCCAACTTTATTATCCGTACGGACCATCGGGACCTACTTAATGGTTTCTCAAAGGCTAGTTACAGCTGGTCTGCTTGCCAACAACGCCGCCTTTCCAGCATCGTTGAATTCAATTTCTCCATGGAATAAGTGCTGAAAAGATCTAAGAGTAGCTCTCACTGGTTATAGAACTAAATATCCTAAAATTATTTTTCGATAGATGGTTCTTTTTTCAAATAAGTGCGTATCAGGTAAAACAGAACAAATATATATATGTATATATATATGTATATATATATATATATATATATATATATATATATATATATATTATTGCAGGAAGAAGGTCGGAAGACTTGATCAGTAACAAGTGCCATCCCTTACTATATTAGTCCAGATTGTGAGGTTTAGGGTAGTAGAGGGTGATAGAAATCCATCGATAATACTTTTGTGGTATTTAGTAACGCGGTGTTATTCGGAAATGCAACAAAATCCGATTGCAATGGTTATTCCTTGCAACCACTACTGACGTTTTCCAATTTTCAGTGCTCCCGTACTTACTCGCTGGCAACTTCTTCAAACTAGCGATAATTCTCCTGCGATTCATAAAAAACGGTGATAGTAAAGGGATGACTACACGAGAAAAGCTATATGTGATATAATATAACAAAAATGACTTATGCATAAAATAAATGTGCATAATATAAAATGACAAATATCAAGACTTAAACAAAAACAGCGTTTGGATGAATCTGAAGTACTTTATTCTTTCTACGCTCTCATATTCTCTGACAGAGAGGGAATATCTAGTATGCTCTTAATCAATTCAATCTAGAAAACGAAATTTCCACACTTGCATTGGATATGTTAAGCGTTAAGATGTGCATAGTAAATATGAAGAAATATAAAATTCATCATTTATATTACGAAAATCAAGATGTAACGAAGTGCCCCCTTCGCAATATCTGCCTTTCCAACGTTCATGCGCTTTCTTTGGGGAAAGAAAACGTGCAAACCAGCAACATCTCTCATTAAAAAAAGAAGAAAAAGAAAAAAGGTTCCTTACTGCACACACAATTTGAAACCAAGTCATATATAAATACAAACAAATTTTATTTTGTGTTCCTGAAGACGGACTGTAATGGTTTTATTGTTGGAATTAGTCGAAAGGAAACATGCTTTCGAGATTAATTACACTTGAGATATATGTCACATAAAATAAAAGTACATATAAAAGTGAACCAAAACAATTAACTCGCCATTACAAAAATACTGGAGTAGGCTACTAGAAAGATCGATGACTGGCATTGAAATCAAACGGTGCAATACTATGCCAAAATAGTTCCTGGAAGAGAGAAAATAAATCATAGTTCTTGCGGGAAATTTCTATTTTTCTATGAAATAAGTATCTCAGTTTAGGATATTGTTATTCTTCCAAAATATGGAATACATTATCTACGAATTGATGAAGATATAACACCATAAGTGACTGTTACAGGTTATCCACAACTTCCTAAAGATTTCCCAAAACAATGTAAATTCTACCCAGGTTAGTTACATAATCTTTAAATATACCTGGAGCTCTTATGCAAAGATCATGTTCACAATCTGCCTATTGTACCTCATGGTAATTTTCTTTCTATAAGTTCCCCCATGACTAATTGTACTATATTTAGAAAGCCAATGCAAATTTTTAAATCTTTGCATAATTTCAGTGTAGGGCAATACATTAGCAATCAGTGAAGGAAAACGACTTGTAACTTGTAACTCAATGAAATGTGTGGTTGACGAAATGTTACTTTCGATATATGCCTATATGGTTACATTTATATCACATTAAAATATATATTTATTATTTTCAAACGTGTCCCTTTGAATGGTAATGTCACCCTAGGGGTATATGTACCCTTTGAACAGCACTGCTATAGAGTGACTGCGTAAGATATAATACACTATACAACAGTGTTACCTAGATTAAGTTACGTGTACCCTTGGAGACAGCTAGAATTTAAAGGTTTTGATAGTTGATACCAATAAATCTATATAATATGTATGAAACTTTACATATATGTAATAAATCAAGATATTTAATTACCAAACTATATGATCTTTTGCGACAGTAAATGGATTGGAGTAAGCTCTCCATGATTAATATTAGCGCTCGGGTGTTACCTCAAGTTAATATTGTTTGACTGTTGCTCGCCTTTTCGGCGATATATGGTGTTAAGATCAGTAATTATTGCTCTCGACAACAGTTTTGTTGTGTGGGCATATAGGAAATCAATCTAGTGGCTAACTTGAGTGACTAATTTCCCCCACTGGATCCTGCAGGTAATTGATTGGGACATATATATTAAAACATCAAATATATAATTTACAGCACGTATTCATGAAATACTTGTCAGTTATATGCATAAGATATTGACACAATTCTTCTATATTTTTTTAACTTTAATTATTCTTATTAATTATGCTTCTCTATGCTAGAGATAAGTTTGCGTTCGTTGTCTTCCAGATTTGTTGACATGAAACAGCTGACCAAACACGAAGCAGGTGAGACGCGCAGACTAGGGAGACTTTACAGATGAAGTAAGGTCATCTCCATTGCCAAAAGACACATGTAGGATATATACATTTTTTGCGCTTCATGCTTCGTGTGATGCTGGATAATTGGGCATTTTAAGATATTATCATCCGCACATTGACCGGTAAAATCTGAACGTTGATCTATATCTTTAGAAGGAACACTCAGTTTTCTAAATATATATTTTTAATAGTAATTATCTTCGTCTGTTTCATATCCAGATCCACTTACCGTGATATCTGATGAAAGGCCTATATGATCTTAGGCCAAACCAATTAGTGGCGTAGTGTCAAGCGATCACCGTGGCCTCCACACCATCCACAATTAAACACTACAATGTATATTCTGCCAAAGTAGGGCATGGACTGTTTCCTTATTCTACGCTTAATCACCAGAGAAGTTTACAAGCTCCTTGCCAGAATGTAATCATACATAATAATGGATTGTTGGCCTTTTCTAGGGCGCTGATAACTGCGAAGTCCATTCAGATCTGCTTAAAGAGGTCAATGACGGGTATCTTTTCAACTTTTACCCTGTAAAATATATTTCCATTGCGTGTTATTTGAGTGATTACAAAGTTCTTTACCTTCGCAAACCATAGTAATGCAGAAGCAGTCTTGTGTCCCAAATTGAATGCCCATGGACAATAATGCCTTTCCCATTACTCTCTGTTATTTTCCCTCCTTGGATTTTATAAAATGGTCAATGCTTTCTCCAGACTCAATCAACATCAGCCTATTTTTCCTTATTTAGAATATGAATACAAAACAGTACAATTTCTTTTTTAAGTGGGGTCATGATTGAGTTTCTGTTTAAACGCGGCTGTTTTCACCAGAATGTTGACCAACTGGGGGCAAGCCCACAACCAGAATAATAACAACTAGGACAACAAAACTACTGCTAATAATAATGAATGAAGCTGTAATTGTGCACCTAGTATAAACCATTTGAGGATTCATGCTTTATAGCCATGTGAGAAGGAAACAAAGTGAGAAGGATTCATGCTGTATAAACCATGGGAGGAATCATGCTGTATAGCCATGTGAGAGGGATTCATGCTGTATAAACCATGTGAGAAGGATTCATGCTGTATAAACCATGGGAGGAATCATGCTGTATAGCCATGTGAGAGGGATTCATGCTGTATAAACCATGTGAGAAGGATTCATGCTGTATAAACCATGTGAGAAGGATTCATGCTGTATAAACCATGTGAGAAGGATTCATGCTGTAGAAACCAAGGGAGGAGGGTCATGCTGCATAACCCAAGTAAGAAGGATTCACGCTGAACGAGGTGTACACAAAATAACAAAATGAAAATAGGAAAACACACGAGTAGATATAAAAAAAGCCTTCGGCATATTCGTGTTTTCCTGTTTTTCCTACTTCGTTTTGCGTACAAACCATGTGAGGGAAAATGCCCAGCTTTAGTGACCATAAGCGGGAGGGGTTTGCCCTGTGCACTCAAACCTTTATTGTAATCTGTTCTGGAAAGGGTCGTTGTCATACTGAAGGTGATAATTTACGTAAAAGGAAGTAAATGGTTCCCCAATTGATTGGTACGATTTTTATATCTAGCCGAAGGTCGGATGTTTTTCTATTAGACCTCGTACTTCATATTTCTATAGTATAGTCTCAGTCCTTCGACGTTAGGTTTTTCGTGTAGAGGTGACAATTCCATTCATGAATGGGTGTATTGTGTGTAGTGTGTCCCTGTGAGGATTTCCCCCTTGTCACTGCTACCCGATGTAGTATGTCACCCTTACATTCACGGTCGGCTACTATGATATGGCTCCCCTTGTCTCTTGTTCCTGGGGAAAAATGTTTTATTGCTTTACAACAGCCGAATGTTATCAACATGGCATTTAACATTTTGCCAATAATATACAATGATTATAAGAAATATAATTGAGAAAATATCATATGCCAATTGGGAGTGCAACCCAGGAAATAGGTAAACCACATTTTGTGTATACTTTATATTGCAAGTAAGATAAAATTTGCATATTATTGCGCATATTTTGTTTTATTGTGAACAATTGTTCACACCTTGAATTGTGTGAATAATGCGCATTTAGTAAACACGAAGATATTAAAGCATTTTGAGATGTCTATTGTAAAGAAATAATTCGTTTTACAGCATAAATTGAATGACGTGTAAATTATTAGTTATTTTTTAAGTCAGATAGCATATATAAGCCTGGTATTTGTCTTGCGTTGAACTGCCATGCGACAGTCAGGTGCCACTGTCACACATTAATATATCATATATTATCTTATATCATGCATTGTATATATACACTTTTAAGTACATTCGTAGGACTCAAAAGTTTGAAGTGGAGGGTAACTTTGACGCAATCCTCGTGTAACCCAACATTCATAAAAGTTGTCAATTCCGCTATTGCTCTCAATATGTTGTTTTACGATCCTTTTGTACGCTGGATGTTACAGCCTCTTTACATTATGATCTGCATTTGGTGTGTACTGTAGGCACACGAAACCACTTTCAAACGTCTTGCTAATTATGTAACAAAGCTTGTAGCTCAGTAGGCATCATGTCTGACTTGACAACGCCCTTCCTCTCAACCACCACACTCTTCCATTAGCTCTGAGAGCCCGAGGACAGTTCTCGGCTCGCGCTCTCATGCGTCCGTTAGCGCTCAGGTAGATTATCTCTTAAAATCCGCCATTCCCACAATACACCATAAAACTTACAGCCAGTCACCTCTCTTCATAGGCGACCTTTTCTGCACTCTGCCCTTATATTCAAATGGATGAGTCGCTGTCATTGCCGCCAAAGTTCCCAGGCCTTCACTGTCAGTGCGCAGCTGCCGGTGACTAGATTCTTTGGAGTTCGGTCGTTTCTCATGGTCTTTCTTGGCTCCTTAGGTCAAATAAGAGGGTTTTTGGTCTCAGCTTAGTGTTTTCAGTGGTCGGCTCCTTGACGTGGATTTTACCGCTCACTCATTGGCCATGCACAGCTGGCAGAAGTGTGTTGTTGATTCCATCTTCTTCAGCTTCTTCAGAGGGTTGTGATCCCACGTTTGAATCCGGGCAGATGTATGTAGAAGTGGTTGTTCACTCTGCCATAGAGGACTGGAGGTGGGGTCAATTCCTTGCCGCGACTAGTGGCTTCAGGCTGTTGTGTTGTATTTGGTGTTTTATTATTTTCACATTTGTGTTGTTATAGTATCGAAATTGTATTATTACTGTTCTACTAATTATACTATTTGTGTGAATACCCTTATCTTCACCGTCTCTTTTTCATATCTTTTACAGATTTACACCAGACTCTCTAGAATTAGCAGTAGTTCACACGATAAACCACCAAGGAAATGTCACAGGTAAATTGAGAATTTGATATTAAAGCTGTCTTTCTCTCAATCTGTTGTAAGGAATGTTTTCCTACAAATTTCTTATGTGAATTCAGTTTATTTGACTTGCATTCACTATAAAATTTAAAAGATTTCTAGAAGTTATATAAATGCTTAAATGTACATAAGACAGAACCTTTAATAAAGTTATTCCAAAAACCTTATTGATTTTCTCCTTTTATATGATTTTCGAGGTATTTAATGAAGATAGAGAGGGAGAGGAACTATATCTAGTATAAATCCAAGAATCCTCATTCATCCTTGTTCTTCTCTCTTTCACAGCCAATGTTGTAATTACTGATTAGTTGACTTCAACTTCCATCATGGACGACTCGCGTTCGGATGCAAAAGAATATGACAACTCAATCGAATTTATTTCTGTCAAGGAAGAGGGTTTCGAGGAAATAAGTGAGGAAAATTATCAGGAAGTAAAGGAAGAAAACATTGATGGTGTAGATGAAAAGAATTTTATCTTTGTAAAAACGGAAGATGAAACAAATCCAAGTGAGTTACCAATATTCAAAGAAAATGAAAATGGTGACGTGGAAGCAAACAAAAACGCCTCAGATATTTTAATATTTGAATATGAGGACCCACTGAAAGTAGTGCCATCGGTGACTGAAGACTGTGAAGACTCACCAGAAGGTGATCACGTTGCACAAAGGGAAGTCAGTAATGAGGTATCACACAAACGAGTGGATCGAAAAGAGAAACGTTTCGTTTGTGAGATCTGTAACCACAAATTCTCATGTAATAGTCATCTGTCAGTTCATAAAAGAGTTCATACAAAGGAGAAACCTTTTAGCTGTGAAGTGTGTAGCAAGTCATTCTCCAGAAAAGGTGATTTAGCTGTGCATATGATATTACATTCAAACGAAAAGCCATATAGTTGTGAGCTATGTAGCAAGGATTTTTTGAAGAGAGTTCATTTAGTGGAGCATATGAGAATACATACAAAAGAGAAGCCTTATAGTTGTGAGGTATGTAGTAAGTCATTTTCACAGAAAGGAGCTCTAGTAATACACACGAGAGTCCATACTAAGGAGAAGCCTTATAGTTGTGAATTATGTAGTAAGGCATTCTCACGTAAAAATACTCTAGTGGTGCATATGAGAGTGCATACAAACGAGAAACCCTATAATTGTGAGGTTTGTAGTAGGCCTTTCTCTGACAGAGGTACTCTTATGAAGCATATGAGAGTACATACAAAAGAAAAGCCCTACAAATGTGAGCTTTGTTGCAAGGCATTCTCTCACAGAAGTAGTTTAAGAAAACACATTAGAGTACATGCTAAAGCTAGAGAGACCAACAGACTGGGGATACATTAGATCATTATACAATCCCAGTAGCATGGGGCCAATCTTGGTATTAAAATTTGTATTATGATAATGCCAATTACGAGTAAGACTGACCTTATATCACATTCAAACCTAGAGAGAACAAAGCTAAACCCTGGGCCACAACAACCAAAAGAAAGGATTGTGTAGGTTGGATCACACTAATTCCCTGAAGATCTAATGTGATGCTAGTTATGTTTAATATATTTATATATGTGCTGCTACAGTGCTAATAAATACATGTATATATATATATATATATATATATATATATATATATATACACATATATATGTATATATATATATATATATATATATATATATATATATATATATATATATATATATGGGTATATATATATATATATATATATATATATATATATATATATATATATATATGTATATATATATATATATATATATATATATATATATATATATATATATATATATATTATATATATATGTGTGTGTGTGTGTGTGTGTGTGTGTGTGTGTGTGTGTGTGTGTGTGTGTGTGTGTGTGTGTGTGTGTGTGTGTGTGTGTGTGTGTGTGTACACACACACACACACAAGTGTCTATATTTATATGAATATACTGTATTATCTTTTACATCTTTAGACATGTTAAAGGTATTGCATTATATGTCAATATATAACTACTTAATCATACTATTGTTTACTTAATTACCTTTTGTTTCTACTTATGTTTGTGTCTGTTTTACCTACGCAGTATATTCAATAATACTAAGAAAATACTAAGTAACCGTGAATGCAAACATGCAAAAGACTGGACATATCAATACATTCTCTTTGTGGAGTTGCCGGGCAAAAGCCTGCCCTGCAGTTACCATTCTACTGACATCATGTTCATGTGAGCAGCTCTGTCAAGGGCTGCCTCCTTCATCCCAGTCTCTCGGCAAGCTTGTTCCCATGAGTGTCAATGTAGTTAGGGACCTAAGATGGCACATCTATCCAGACCAAGAACACTCTGTTTTATACAGATCATGGTGGGCATGCCCCTCTATCTAAGAAATATCGGCCAGGACTCCCATAATGGTAACAACTTCTACACGTAACGATGATGCATTGTCTGACACCCGAATCAACACAGATTTGGGTTGTACATTAGGATCTACTGATCCATCCATAAAGCATATATTTCCCGGAGTTCATGATTTCAATGGTCCTCTCTGCCTCTTTCTTCATTGTAAACATATTAACACTGTGCAGGGCAGATAAGTGTTTTTCATAAACGGCATTCAGTTATGTCGAGGTTTATTAATACTTTTCCTAAGTTGTGTGTCTAGGGGAACATGAAAAGTCTTTGGTAAATTGAGGTTCCCATCAAATCATTCCAAGACCCTCGGAGTTTGCCTCTATATGGAGGCCAAATTCCAGATCTAGAATGATCCAGTTCTGGATTTGTTCAAACTCCATTCCAGCCATATTTCCTAACCTGTTTTGCTGTTTCCCGAGAATCTCTTTCATTATAGACAGGTCCCTAAGCTCTACGGTTGACTTACATGATTTCGTCGTTGTAGTCCAAGCAGTCCTTATGACTCTTGCTCCATGAACAGGATCTGGGTATGATCTGCGAAGCTGCCCGGTTCACAGTATTACCTGGTTTACAGTGTTAACCAGGACCCTCAACCACAGGGGGGCTTCATTATCACTGTACCACTGAGACAAGACATCCTGATATACCTCCCAATTGGGTACATCAACTTTTCACCTAGGATTGATGAGTCAATTATCTTCCTCTGATATAACAGATTATTGCACTGCAGTAGAGCAAACTTCGCCAATGTCTAAGCTATTACTAGGTCCAACATGACAATACATAAAGTTAAAGTGATCAGAAGAAACTTGTTTTCAATATCTCCAGGTGTAAATCCAAACTGCAATTTAAAAGAAAACGTATCCACTTTATTTACTAAGGTAAAGTTAAAGTATGTGAAGGGAAGGGGGAATGAAAATAGGGAGAGAGAAGGATAAGTATAGGAGGAAAGGAATTTTAGGTAGAGAGTGGCTACTTGTCTTCGTAGTCTGAAAGAGCGGTTGTATGTAAATGAGTAATAAAGGATGGGTGGAGGGGGAAGGGCCGGTGCCATCTACAACTTTCCATTGCAAATACAAGGTTCGTGCAAGGAAGGAGGTACTCAGATAACTAGGTGCCTAGGGGAAAAAAACGATGTGGTTACCCTCTCTGACCATGGCATCTCTGTCCCCAGGTCTCACGGCGCATTGCCACAAAGGAGCCGGAATCATAGTGCGGGGCTGCGGGCACTGACAACAGATGTCATGTGTCGGAAATCCGGAAGGATGGGAGGATAGATTAGGGTGTGGAGTAGATGTGGTGAGGAAGATTGTGACTGTAAGACGATAAATGAAGGGATTTTTTCAATTTTCAATATTTTTCAATCGTGGGATTAGGGTATGACAGGGTAATCATTTTAATGTTGACTAAATTAATCAGCAGAGAAAGACAACAATAAACAGAAACTATTTGTAAAGAAATCTGACAAAACAATAAAAAGAACGAACAAAAAAGAAAAAATAAACGTTAACAAACAAACTGCTTTCGAAACTAGAATACCGCTTCTCTTCATCCCAGCCCTGAGAAAACAGGTCACGGCAACAAAAGCAACAAGCAGAAACTCTTTGGAACAACTAACAATTAACAAAAATCTACAGACAACGAACAGGGAGCATAAAAAATCAAAGGGCACAAAGAACTGAACTGAAATAATAAGATGCAATGTGAGAGGATCAGTGGGTGAAACGAAGGAATTCCATATGAGAGAGTTTCGGAAATAGGGTCCTAGTTGAACACTCCTTTTAATGGGTCGTATTTAGTGCTGGTCTCTCTGGGTGTTACCTATAAACCAAGTAGAAAAAAATGTGAGTCCAGCCTCGTTTGGACGCAAGGAATAACAATTTATGGAAATAAGTAACATTCACACGAGGTTTGCCCTCATGAGACGAAATAACTCGGGTTCGTTTGGACAGTAACAAAAATAAAAAAGACCGAAAATAAATGGAAGTGATTTGTAAGCTAAACTATGGCTTACATGTCCTTTAACTAAGATGACTTTTAATCGTTTTTTCAGTAGTTTTTCACCATATATGATCTTTTTAGATAAAAAAAAAATGTGAACCAATGTCCACGGCAATGACGGGCGCGTATTGCGTCTGAAAATTCAATTTTGTAGTCCTGCTAATTACGTATCTCTGCTCTTTCATTTCATACAACCATTAATTGATGTCTTTTCTTAATCATCCTGTGGCAAGAGGTATTTCGTGGGGTATAAAACACTACACTTCAGTGAGATTTGTGAAAGTAAGCTTCACCTGAAGCGTATGGCCCAGCCTCCGTTCTCATCTGATCACAACTGATACCTAACGTAGTGGCCGGAATACCTCTAGGCTTTCCAGTTTCCGTGGGTTTAGGTAAAAAGTGCTGCATCACATCAGCTCTTCTTAATCTAATTGCAGAGAGCACAAGTGGCGTTAACTTACCACCTTAAGCAAATGTTAAGCTAAAGTACGAATAAGGTTAGTAATTAATAATAAAAGCGTGAGGACGCCACGATAAGGCGACTGCTATAGCTGAGGTAGAAATTGCTTGGTTCAGAGCGAAATTCAATGATCTAGTGTCGGATGCGGCAGTGACGAGAGCGCCAGTAGTCAGACAATGGGAATCTCAAGCGCCACTCATCATCAACTGACTGTGTCCATCATCAACTGATTGTGGCGGTGATTAATGTCCATCATCAACTGATTGTGGCGGTGATTAATGTCCATCATCAACTGATTGTGGCGGTGATTAATATCCAAGGACATTGTCCTCGCAATGTTGGCATGTATCTTCAGTATCAGATTTTTTTGTATCATGATTCCGGTTTTCTTTGCGTCTTCGTGGCGCCCTCGTCACTATCGATATATGTAATTCTTCTACCCACTAAATTTCTCGCTTCCTTAAATTGGCGGGGTCGTAACGGTCGTCGGTCGCCTCATCTGACAAAACCCTTGTTTTCTATTATCTCATTTAAGAACACTACCATTGAAGTTTACTAAACAAAGTCAAATGCCTTGATGAGCCCCACAGCTATTAGGTGTTCCTCTTAGATGACCTGAATTCGAAGAGGAAGGGCCATATCTCAATATCAAATCCCTTATGAAACTCTAGTATCCTAAGACCTCATGGAACGAGTGGAAACTGTGATAGTATGGGCAACATATGATTATACTGCAGATAAATACCAGACACAATTAATATTTTAAGGAAGATGCTGTCAAACTAGTGAGAGATAAGAATCTCTTGTGAACAATGCCTCTAGTTAGCTTTAGATCCTGTTGCATCGGCTGTTGTATTTGTCAGGAATGTTTATCCCCTGTGCCTCACCCTCAGGTTCAGCTGGTTATGTCCCTCTCTACTTCATTTATCTAAATTTGTCTCCCCCTCTATCTCCTTCCTTCCACCCACAAGGTCAATGCTTCCTTCACCCTTCACCTTCTGCTATTCTCTACAGGTTTATGCAGATCATCTGCATAGATCACCCCCCAGACGTCTTCACTTACATTCGCTCATCCGCTTCTCCAAACATCATGCGCACTCTTTGCCTCAAACGCAAAGCTCTGCCTGCCTTGGAAGCCTGCCAAACAAATTTTTATCCTACTGCAGTTGTTTTGCATTAGTAAATTGCATCCACTGTTTCTCTGCCTTTCATAGACCAAAACTGAGTACTTATCTGTAGAATTCCTTTCAATTTTTCGTCCACAACCTCAACCGTCATATTGTACACGGTACAAATCCAGCTCCTCAAGTCATCCGGTATCTCAGCATCCCTGACTACTCTGTAAATGTTCAACCTCAATAATCTCATATTCATCTCTCATCGCATGTATAAGCTGTATTGACACCTATGATGATTTTGTGCAATTACCGTTATTAACGATATGTGTGTGTGTGTGTTTTATTACAAACATACTGTGCCCGTTTCTCAGAGAGTGACAGGAATTTAACCAGGAAAAAGATCACCCATGAGAAAAATGTTCAGCAAGTCCAAAGGAATTTTCACATATAATGGATCAAGTTATTGGATAAGATTTTTATATATCTAAGAGTATCTGTTGAATTAATAGTTCATTATCTCAAATAAATTTGGCTCTTCTTTCTTTTCTTTATTTGTCTAATCCTTTATTCACTTTTGTGTCAATTTTAAATAATTTCTCTGTCATTCCTCTAGCCTCTTTTTCTGCCTCTTACATTATCGTTTTATGCTATTATCAAAATAATGAGTATTTAATATGTGAAAACACAGAATTACCCAATCTTTACAAGCTATTTGAATCCAAGTTTAAAAGTGAATGAAGTTAATGTTTTATCACATCTTTACCCTTTTGATGACATGATAAATCCTACTGCATGAGTATGCAAATGTATCAATCCAAAGCCTATATTGCAATAAACAGCTTTGATGAACTAACATCTCTCACTGTTGAAAAAGGGCATGAGATACTATTCAATTCTCCCATATTTCTTAAAAGATGGACAGAAAAAAGGTTGCATTAGTGCCCAGTCTCCAGGATGAGTTTTACTTCCGAGTAAGGTAGCTTCACGCAACATGCCTCGACTTCCCCAACTCTCTTTCAGTTTTATTGAATTGCATAGTCATCATCTGACAGGCTCTATCAATGCTGTAGTTGAATAAAATTGTAGTATAAAGTCTATAATAGCTCATTATTTTCTTTATACTCAGTGATAGAAGTATTGCTTTTTTATGGGAGGACACAAAGCAACTTTATTTTTTTCGTATTTGTATATTGTAAATAACAAATATGAAAAATATAGAGGTAGGGAAGAGGAAGGAAGCCTGCAATTATGACTGTGGGTGCCACAGTACAAGGCAGCCCTACTGGCACAGGGGAATATTGCAGACACTGGGTATGGATTGATTACCTTCCTCTTCTTGCTCTGTCTGTACATCATTCATTGCCGATACTTTAGAGCAAGAGGTTGGCAACTGACTGTGTGCCATCCCCAGCACTATCTAAAGATAGTGCTTGCTGGACTCTGTGGACAAGTGCCATTCAAGGTTCTCGTTCTCTCCTGCTAGGAGAAAGTGGTGCCATCTAAGTTTTGGATGTTAGGTGAAACCCATTTTGCTTAATATTACAGCAAGTATAGTAATTATGATTGCAAATGTCTTCATCATTCACTCAATACTCATAGTACAATAAAGAAACACAGAGATCCAAAATTCCTGAATGTCATGTAGATCATGAAACCCGTCGTCAACCCAAAGACTCCTGCATCATATATGCCATGACACCTGTTGACAATGGGTTTAATTTGAAGAATGTTTTTCAACCTTATATCTACATTTCACTACTGGAGCAAGGTTCCTAGTTTAGCACATAAACCTCAACATTTATTGTTTATTACAAGGAAATTGAAACAGTTCAATCAAAATTATTTGTTCAATTATATTTGAATGAATAAAGAAGAAATTCCTAATAATATACAATATTTCCACACTGAATGAAATCCACAAAAAATATTTTCACAGGTAACAATATTAAAAACGGGCATTTCAGCGTGTGATTTCAGAAAAAGAGAATAAAAACTAATTCCTTCCTAGTGCCAAGGAACATGAGACGAGTGAGCAGTGGGAGTTAGCTTAAAGTAGCGCGCCGTGTTCTGGCCTGTGGTTGTGCCTCCAATCTGCTGTGATGCGTTGCCAGCTGAAGCCACCTCTGGGACATTGACAACGCCTTCTCCACGGAGAGTTGAGATGCATTTCCAGATGTCCAGGTAGTTTGCTGGTAAGGAATTGATATTAGGATTGCATATCTCATTATTGTGTGATTTATTATAAGATCTAATAATTTTGCATTAATGCCTAAGAAGGAGTTGCAACAGGTGTTTTTGTGCAGTCACTTTTGTACTGCATTTTCCCTTTTGTTGAAATTACAAGTTATTACTCTTTCAATTATCCTACCAAATCCATACCTGAATCACTTGAGTATAGAAAATAACAGAAAATACACAAATCTTAAGATGCACAGCTCAGGCTGAACATCTTAAGTTAAGACGTGACACATCTCAGAAGGGTTAAGGCAGAAAGAGAGAGAGAACAAGAGAGAGATCAACATTAAAACAATATCCCTCTTAGATTACATTGACCATTTCCAGCATAAGCCTCTCAATCAATAGTAAATATTCTTCAAACCACATCAAGTATTACTGTTACTTTGATGCAATAGAAAAGGCACATGTGTTTTTTGGAGGATTACTAAAGAAAAACTTTTCCTTTGACATATTCTTTGATACCAAGGAAAAATCTTCAAAGTGGCATTGTCCTGCACTAGGCAGCAACAAAAATCTTATCATCAATATGTAAGAACATATTCGTATACATATTCATATTCATATTCATATATATATATATATATATATATATATATATATATATATATATATATATATATATATATATACATATGCACAAAGATATATAAATGTGTGTACTAAGAAACCAACAGCTAAAGTTGCGGCGAGAAAGTAATTACTTAAAAGAGGTGGACATGTTAATGACAGAGAGAATCGTTGGCACAGGGCGTTGCCTTTGGCGCCCCCCCCCCCTCTGCCCGTGCCTCAGCGACCTACTCTCGG